>JAECUM010049735.1:0-16142 GCA_016617855.1 Megalonaias nervosa | reverse complement strand
GCCTTTTTGATTTTTTCAGACAGCATAAAAGGTCGTGTTGATTCAAAATGGCGTGCAAAATGTATTGCTGCTTGCAGTGACTGGTTACGCAGGTTTACGAATGTACATGAAAACAAGGGAATCTCCACAGAGGCAGCCACTGGTGATAAATTAGCGTAGAGGATTATCGCACGTGGCTTGCTTCATTGGAAGTAAAGGAGTGATCTAGGATGTCAAAGATTGATTATTCTTAATACATGTCTTCGTTAGATCCAATACCACCCGGTTTCATCATGTGGCAACAAGAAATAAGGATTCGTATTACCAAGAAAACACAAATAAGATTAATAATTGAAAGAATATTGACCTGGTCTTTTTTGCCGACTCAAACAGATGAGTTTTCACTATATTACTGTCCGCTATGAAGTGTTGATCGAATGTAAAGAAATCTGAGATCTAAATTAATCGCTTAATGCCCAGTTGAAATTAAATGTAAAATTGTTTTTTGGGGCGTATGAATAGTGCACGCTTCTCATTGAGAGCTATATATTCAGACTCTGGGCATTTTACAGACATTTCGGAATAATCAAATATACTTGAATACTTAGGATTGTAATAGTAATTACATGAAATGAAGTGAAGTAAAATCAAGTGTGATCTATTGAATTGTATAATATACGATGGCAAGCATGCCAAACTGAATCAGTTCACAATATAAAGTAAAAAATAGAAACTCTTATATATTGCACATACTGCTTTGATATTTAATGTTTTCATTCTCATTCCCATTCTTGAAATGGTTAAACATTTGTTACTGATAAATGGCAACATGTCATCACCCTTTAGATTAGTTTCCATGACCATGTTGTGTCTCCTCCTAGCACTTCCACCACCATCACCATGTTTATCACCACATCGTTATTACCAGGTTTATGACCTCTATCGTTATAATCATGTGAATCACCACCATCGTTATCGCCACTATCGTTATCAACATGTTCATCACCAACATCGTTATCACCATTTGCATAATTACTATCGTTGTCAGCATGTTTATCACCACCATCGTTATCACCATGTGTATCACCACCATCGTTATCACCATGTTTATCACCACCATCGTTATCACAATGTGTATTACCACCATCGTTATCACCATGTTTATCACAACCATCGTTATCACCATGTGTATCACCATCATTGTTATCACCATGTTTATCACAACCATCGTTATCACCAGGTCTATCACTGCTACAACTACATACACAGGATATCCCATTTAATCAACACTCAATTTCAACAACATAGGATAAAATATAGAAATATACTCTAAATATTCCAATATTAGCATTATTAATACATAAAATAAAATGCACATTACTTCATGAAAGCTAAAATAGGTAATCCGTTTTTAAAAAATCGTAATCTTCATAGGAAACTTCTCTATCACTACCGGTAATAAGTAATTGTAATTGAGCAGAAAACGCTTTGCATATATCACATAGTTATCCCTTTTTGCCAAGACAGCTTCCCTCGTCAGTTTCGTGTAACGTAACATCGAGGTATTCCCTATTTATTCTTACTTGGTATGTTTCAATATCTTTACCTTAACCAAATTCATTTATTTTCTGCAGAGATTCATTCTTATAGCACTTTATTCGGCTGGAAAAAGTGTAATCCTGAGACTCAAAAACAAGATGTGAGGACGCAAAGTGGACCAGCTGACATTGAATCCCTCAGCCGCTGATGGCACCTCTCGATCAATTGTCGGATAACAGATTTCAATCGACCACGTACTAATGTAATTGCTAGGTAGGTACGTACGAGTACGTATTATTTAGTTCGTTGGATTATAAAGTAATTTAAAACAATATCAAATTCTTACAATTTTGACGCCACTTATAAAATTTTTATACATATTGTTAAACTGAAATTATAAATATTTGCTGGTTGATATCCCAATAATAAGTAGGAATTTTCTGCTACGAAAAGGACTGATTTCGAGAAGAAATTGTTTTGATTATGGATGCTGTCAATTTTTATACGGGGTCAACCGATCTTTGCCAGACTAGTATTGATTGATCTGTATGATATCTAACTTATTTCCAAGCGTAAATTTCAGGAAATAGAGGATTGTGCATGGGTTAAAGATAGTATTAATAATGGGATATTACCTAATGGCATAAATCAAAGAATACCATCGCCCCCTCCCCCCCAATGATATTGTCTCAATATATCCGATTTTATTCGCCTAAAGTAGCTAGAAAACAAGTGAGACCTGATTATTTCTTTCATAAAAGGAATCGACGAGTGCGGTTTCTGTATTTAACAAATGATCAATACAGTGTTTGGTTTCTTTCTCATTTGGCAAGGGCCAAATGACATTTGATGCAGGTTGGTGTATAAAGACGTAATTTTGGCTTCTAAACAAGCAAAGTTTCATAAAATTTAAAAGCATATATTTTTCAAGGGCCATAAATGCCTTTCGGATAGTGACTCTCTCTCTCTCTCTCTCTCTCTCTCTCTATATATATATATATATATATATATATATATATATATATATATGAGTGCGTGCGTGTGCGTGTCTGTGTACGTGCGCGCGCGCGCGTGTGTGTGTGTGTCATGTGCTCTTAAACCTAGATACATAACAGTTGTTAGCTGATGCATCTTGATATTAACTATTTTCGCATCTTAGAAGTGGGTCAATATAACTTAAATTTCATAATTAAATGGTGTTTGGTTTACTTACTCGCTTCATCTCAAACTATAATGGATAAAGCTATCAAATAAGTAATTTAATCGTTAAGAACCGTCTGCCATGGCTATGATAGTCGATAAAATTGCAAGAATGAAATTATTGTCCTTGGCCGCATATCTCTTTTACTTTTATTTTTACTAAAATAATGTAATGTCGAGGAGTTAGTTATGTCTAAAAGTATTACATCCAAAAGTGTCTTTGGTGAGAAACTGTCAATCTAGTCAAGGTACTATATTGATAGTAAATTAAGAGTGGCAAAAATACCCATATGGAAATACTGTAAAATATATTTTGCAGATTTCCGTTAACTGTTTTGTGGCAATATTATTTTTTGTTTTGTTTTGTTTTGTTTTGGAGTTTCTCTTGATTTAACTTTCGGACCATTAGACTTGAGTTAAGTTATTAGACAAGATGTACATAATGCATGACATTGAAATTTGTCACAATAGAAAACGGACAAGACCATTAACATGAGCGTGCTGCTTTCTAATTACAGTTCTAGTTGAAGAATATTCATTAAAGATTTCAATCGTTGCTTTAAAAAAAAAAACACACAAAAGCATTTGGTCAGATAGTTCCCTTTTGTTTTAGCGACTTCTCAATGTTACCGCGACCTGATACGGGTTTTTTTTTTTTAGGGTCAGCCTAATTTTAGATACCTCAGATCCTTAAGACTATATTTAGCTTTATATGTCTATATTTAGCTTTATATGTCTATATTTAGCTTTATATGTCTATATTTAGCTTTATATGTTCGATAATAGTTTTTCTCAACTTCATACAATTTCCGTTATTTATTTTGTAATGATTCCAGCGTAACTGCCTGTTATTGAGGTTTTAAGTACTTGTCGAAAATGAAAGTGACAAATACGATAGGCGAATTAAAATACTATCTACATAAATGCTTTGCGCACATGGTTGATTTGAGTTCATTTTCTCTAACTTTTGACTAGTATTTAATCGTTTCTCAAGACAAATATCAGAAAACTATTTCTCTCGCCTTAAAGAATTTTATGTTGTAGACGCTGAACATACACTGTTTCGTCCATATTTATCGGCGGACTATGGGGCATAGAAAAATAAGAACCTTCAGTTTTTAAAGGAAAGGACTAGGAAAATCGAGTTTTACAAAATCTCCAATTTTATTTACATCCCCAGATTTATTTTTGAGACAGAAACAAAGAACGCAAATGTTGATATCGATGTTTCTGAAAGAAAATCAAGAATATGACTTGTTTCGACAGACACACTATGGAGTTTACCTACTGATGGCTTGTTTTCCTTGACGTCTAGTTATGTTAATAATAACTTAAAACTGAAAGTCTAACTAGAAGTGAAATTTTGTAATCCATTTGTTGGAGAAGAATACCGATATGTATCCTTGATAGAATGCAATTATTTTACAGGGTTTTTTTTAAATAAAGATACATGATTGTGTCAAAATAAATTGAGCATTATGTCTGTCGTCTATTTTCTTGTATGCAAACTCAGAAGTCTGTTTCCTGTATATTGAAACATTAATTTCAAGCTGGAAACGTAGAGATCATAATTTGCGTCAAATGTTTTTCCCCGCTCTATTAGATTGTAGAAAACATTACGATATTGTGCTGATTCCTGTCCGAGAATTATCATCTTCTGCTTGAATATTATATTATATTACATTATATTATATTATATTATATTATATTATATTATATTATATTATATTATATTATATTACATTATATTATATTATATTATATTATATTATATTACATTATATTATATTATATTATATTATATTACATTATATTATATTACATTATATTATATTATATTATATTATATTATATTATATTATATTATATTATATTATATTATATCATATTGAACTTAGTAAGATATTGCTATTGCAACATACAAGGACATATTAGCGACAACGAATTAGACAATAAATATTTGTCTAACATTTTTCCACTCTATGACTTAGGACGCTAAACATGGTTTACAAGCATCAATTGAATGCGTTCTTTTTGCGCAATATGAAATCTTGTATCTACCTCTAGATATTCTCAGGGAAGTTGGAGTACGGAGTAAATATACTTTTAATATTATTTGAAATGATATATAAAGTTAAATTCGTGTTAAAGTGTACAAGCATTAATATTTAGAAACAATGCATACTAGTTCTATTTAGATAGCTAAAATACATTTTGGATGGTCACTTCATTTGCAAAATAATATTATGGTTTATTCAGTACCGTTAACAATAGATTTATGGTTCTGTTTCCATTTCAATAGGATATTTATATAATCAAACGCATAAAATTGTCATAATAATTGTATAAAGAAAGCTTGTGTTACGAATATGTTTAGTTGGCACCGTGAACACATAAACGTTATTATCCAAAGCGTTTGAGATTTACACCTAACCGCCATACTCATCATAATTATTTCGAAGAAATAAATTAATTAATCCAAGTGAAATGACACTATTGTATGTTATTACCAGTGTAGAAGCATACAAAAATTGTTGATAAAACTTACAAATTATTCAAGTAAAATAACAACAAGCTCACAGTCAAGCTTTGAAGTCCCCTTCTCAACCTGAATTATAATATATTCCTTTAGCAATTAAATATTCTCTATTGCCTATGGATATATCTCCTTCTATTTAATATCAGAATTTTTTTATGAAAATACTCATGGATATGCAAATACATGCAAAGAAGAATGGTTTCAAAAAGAACCTGGATGTATGGCATACACATAGAGTGTTTTCAGTCTGTATAAAGGCTCGTGTTTTGGTTATGTGTTTTGGCATCCAGAACAAACAAAAACAAAAGATCTCAAGAATCTGTAAACGATAATTCTTTTTACATTTCGTTAAACCTAATTACATATTCGTGGAGTCTTTGTCGTTTGCTGATTCATTTACACTGGATTTCTCTTCGAACCATGGGAATAATCTAGGCCTCTTTGCCATGTTCGGAATCAAGGCTGTTTCCGGCAAATAAAGGATTTGCTTTGTGACTATAATCCTTTGGTTGTTATTGAATAAAGGATTTGCTTTGTGACTATAATCCTTTGGGACTTCATGAAATCAATCGTTTCCGGTAACTAATATATTTTCTCTTTGTTCAGTAGCCTAATTGGATTTTTGTTATTATGGCACATTCTTCTCCGTCATTTGTGTCACGCTGTTGTTTTATTTTTTATTAGTAAATGCTTTGACAAATTTGTATACAAGACGAGGAAGCCAACAACTGAAAGCAGTATCAGTGCATATACAACGTACATCAAAAGAAAGTATATTATTTAGTGTTAGTGAAGAAGCACGCAAAAATCAGTTCCGTTGAAATTGTTTTTACACCAGTAAAATGATTTGTAGGATTTGTACCTTTCTTAGTATTGTTTTTCAATTACAAATGATTGGTGTTCTGGTAATTATATTTTAAACTGAATCTAAGAATTATTTTCATTTCAATTCAATCCCGGAAATTTAGTGATCTTATCTTTATATTACTTTGCACTCTGTTTCTCAACAAATGTCTGAATTTATGATAAGTTTATAATTTGATCATGGTATGATGTTTTAATGTCCTTTGGTCTATTTGAAAGCTAAGGATGGAATCTGTATTTTTCAGGAAATGTAGCAATCAACCGAAAATACAATCAGAGATATTTTGGTCGATGGAATCTCTTAATTTATAATTTATAGGTATTTTCACACTCCTTGGCATTTCCACATACAGGAGGACGAGAGGAGCTCTGAGAAACTGGATTAAAAGACACTAAATTCCTCTTATTACTGAATATAGACCAAGAAAGGCAGCATTAAAACCACTGCGAGGCGAAATGTGCTAATTTCTGTTTTGTGGGATTCAGATAGGACGCGTTAGATTCAAGTAAAAAGTGTATTGACCATAGTAGTGAGCGCGGAAAGGATTGAAACCGATTTTTTCCCTGTTATTTTTTTTTACACCTTCAATTAATATTTTCAACGGGAAGGTCTCTTTCCCATTAAAACATGGCGTCAAACTCTTTTTGATGATGAAACAAACGAAATGACCCATCGGATCCACTGACTTTACAATGAGAAACGTAGGGTATTTGCAATTTGTTTGTAGCTTTAGTAGATTTTATTGAGTAATTGTTTGATTAAGGGGAGTGCGTGTTGGAAAGATATTTATCAAACCGAGCACTTAGCCAATTACTAAGAGCATACGTCATAATGTACCGTATTCACTAGAATTTATGTTTGCATGGATTCGTGTCGTAAAATGGATCTACCATAGTTTATTAACAAAAGCAATTATCGAGATATTTTCATGTAACAATGTTTAGTATGTTGAGATAGGAGTACTCCTTTTATTTGTGTTTGAGTCGTGTTTCGTCATGCGTGGCCTGAAGTACCAATCTAAAATTTGTAAATCGACAAAATAATATTCGTGAAATTATAGTCGTACTCATTATTCTTTGTGCGTTGAAGAACCCGTTACTTGACAATGACTGTTGTCTTGTGTTATGTATATCTATATTTTCTGTAACTTCTGGCATATGACTTTTTAATTTTCGTAATTTTTATTCATGGTTGTAAACTGTATAGAATATTTTTTGCTATATATTGTGTGCGTAATTTGGCTCAGTTGAACACACCAACCACATAGGATCTATAGATAGCTGTTTGCGTCCGTGTTGACAATTAATAATAATAATCGTAATAATAAGACTTAAAATGGCGCCTATGGCGTAGGTTCTCAAGGACTGGTGGAATATGGAGGTTTCGAGAAGAATTATGTGGCTTCCCCATTGGTTGCGTGAGGTCATGTGAATATAGTACGTCGTAAATCAATAGTGTATGTTGTCATATGGGGTCCATTGCGAAATCCAGTTGAGATTTTACGGTGTATATAAAGAGAAAGTTAAGCATCAGTTTCATTCTGATTTCTTTAGTCATTCACACTTTTTATGTTCCTGATGTAAGTCTGCAGAAGTATTCTATGTTGTACTTTGATATTTTTTCGAGAGGAAAAACATTTGTTTGGACTGTTCAGTGGTGATAGAAAGTGATCATTATTTGGACAATAATATTATTCTGGAGCATCTATAAATTATTCGAAAGAATTTTGGACAACGCCATCTGGACAGCGTCACCTTTCTTGGAGGACCAGTACAGTTCCGGTCTTGAAATGATATGGGACTTTTTGTTCGTTTAGGACTTTCAAAGACTTTTACAAGGAAAAATTTGGATTCACTACATTGTAAGTTCATCTCACATTTTTCATTTATCACTATAATAATTAAATTGTTTGTTGAATTTTACAAAACTTGTTGATTTTGCTTCTTTTCTGTTACTTACGTTTGTGACCATAGAGTCGTAACACTTGAGATCCTTGCAAACAGGGGAAAAATCTGTCACAATGTAGCGTCACGCACGTGTTACAGGATTCGCTTGTTAGTGAATCCTCTTGCGTTTTACACTATTAACACTTTTTCCGATCTATTTTGTTTACCAGCTATGGTGAATAAGTGGTGAATAAATGCGGATTCCCAAGGTGCCGGGAATATTTTCCTAATGAATTATTGGTTTATCTTTCTCTAATCTACGTATTTATGTTGGCTATCGGTAAAACGTTTAATAAGAAGTAAAAAACGAGCGGTCTTTTATGTCATAAAGTTTGTAGTTTTATACCTTAGCTTTATATTACAAACGACCAATTTTGTTTCCGCTGTATTTATTTGCCTTTAACTGTTGTAATTGTTTTTTTATTGGAGGGGAGAGGGGTTGTGACATGTACAAGGCTTTTTATATTACCGAATTTAACTATCTGTAATAATAATAATAATAATAATAATAATAATAATAATAATAATAATAATAATAATAATAATTTTTAATGATTTACTGTGGAGGTCTTTTTTATTCAACGTAACTCGTTCGTAATGACCAAAATGTTCCAAACGTTCCTTTTCGAATTTTTATTTACCTTATATCCAATATAAATAAAGTGGAATAGATAGTTTCCATTCTTTGTTAACTTTAATATATTTACTTGAGCTAGCTTATATTTGTGGCAGTTAAACTTAAACACGGTCTACTCATGTACAAGTAAATTATAAAAATTAAACTGGCAAAAGATTAAAGTTTTGTTGTCAATCTGGTCTTGCACCTGTATATTAGGAATTAGCTCTCCTACCTACACTTCTCCACATTATGTAAAAGTAATTTCGGTAAAATAAATTCCTTTTCGTGAAACATCCTGTATATAAAGATTTATTATAGATAATAAATCGGTATGTTGTCACGCATGAGTACAAAAATTGACTTAGCTGTGGTTAAGACTGCATCTCTTCAAAATGTTCACCAAAAAGAGATTATCTCCAGATAGATATTTTGTTACTCTAGCTTTCAACTTTCCATAGATAAATTTTCCAATACCTTGGATCCACGTTTCATGACCCATAACACATCTCTTAATTAGAATGTTGACGAATTGTTTCCTTTTTTGTTCATCTATTGCTGATGTTATTTTTATCAACACAGTTTAAACCTGAAGACATTATTAAATGTGAAGTACCACAGGAACAAGTTAAAAGCATTTCTCATATCTAATTTCTGTAGAAGCTCATGTTTATTTGTTTGGCAGTGTTAAAATTTGTTAGCTTTAATATGCAATTGTCCACATTCTTTTCATAAATAAATTAAATTCGAACGTTATGCTTTAACAGGACTAATACGCATGTGCAAGACACACTGCCAAAAGACTGTGGAAGTAATATAGTAATATTCGTTAAAAAGAATTAGAAAGTGGCAGATATCGCCTAAATGAATTTTGAATGATATTATGTATTGCAATGTGTATATAAAAATGACACAAAAACAAAATAAAAAAAAAGAAAATAACCAAAGAAAAGAAAGAAAAGCAAAATAAGAAAAAAACAGAACAAATAACCCGCTTTTATAATTGATAATACTGGACTAATGGGTGGCTCATATAGACCTAATTTTATTTTACTTGCAGTTACATTATTCGTAATAATGTTTTACAGATGCCAGAATGTGACATTTCCTTCTCAGATACTATTCCTTTGAAGTATATCAATATCG
The DNA here is from genome assembly GCA_016617855.1 of Megalonaias nervosa. Taxonomy (NCBI): domain Eukaryota; kingdom Metazoa; phylum Mollusca; class Bivalvia; order Unionida; family Unionidae; genus Megalonaias; species Megalonaias nervosa. The sequence goes on along the minus strand of JAECUM010049735.1, from coordinate 6,312 downwards.
AATCAGATTCAGCTCTTTTATACAAATGAAATATCATATAAAACCCAATAACAAACTGCGCCGAAACAAATCCATGACATGCATATGGCTGATTTAAATTGACCGATGCAGTACTATAAAGAAGGCGCGTTACAGACTAATTTCCTGTCCTTGGATGTGTGTCAAAAACATTTAAAATACATTTTTCGGAATGCGTAGCACTGGAAATTATTATTTAAGCATGAATGAAGAAAAGGCGAAGTCAATTTGGATTGGGGTAAATCAAAATGCAAGATTGTGATATGAATTGAACTGAGATTGGGATCATGGATATTTGTCAATCTTTAGGCGTAATTGTATCAAGTCTAGTATTTGAGATTTGACATTTAAAAATATTTTGTGCAAAAATTAATTTTATACAAGGCCAAATTACTAGATATTGATAAGTGAATTTTTGTGATTGGAGAATAGTCAATTGTACATTTATTATTTGTTTCTAGAAAAGTATGTCGTTTATGGATTTAGTTACAGCAGTGGGTGAAATATAACTGTAATATTAACAAGAAATTTTATCAGATATTAAATTTTTGCACCGATATTTAAACTAATATTTACATTCTTAATGTCAAAATAAAATAATTTGTCTATTTATTTTAAATCTCCTTACAAATTATGAAGTTTGGAATTATACTTTTAGTAGTTACTTTCCGGTTGAGAAATATAATTCAGTGGCAAGTGGTTCAGTTCAGTAACAAGTTCTTGTACAAAATGTTCAGAAATGTATACATATTTTGATATATAGCATATGAGACTGTTATTTATAATACCTTCACATTTTGTAAATTAAGTACCAACAAGATTTCGATTTCATTATGATATTGTACATTTTTAATTATTCTTTGTATAGTAATTTAACAGACATGGAACGCAAAGATTGCCTATATCTAACAAGTTTAGATATAAAGTAATGGTCTGCTCTGTTTGTGTATTTCCAGTTCTCAGTATGGTTCCATTTTCTCTATCTCCAAGAGGTTAAAATCGCATCTACAAATGCATCATATAAAATGTAAAATATTATGATACAGTTGTTTCTTTCTAATGTGTTGAGTTTAGCATGTGTAACACATTACAACTGATTAATATACAAGCATATAAGTATTCATCTAGGTCTGTCTCGGGGTTTATAAGGGTTTTTTTAATTCTTAAATTGCATGGAACAAATACTAGATCCTGAACTATTATTTCGAGCTCGTATTGGACTGAAACATTGAATTGAATTCAACACAGAACTGATAACAACCATGGATATCAAATTATCTTTTTAAACGATGACGCTTTGATTTGTACTATTCGCTTTGATTTGTACTATTTTTTCTGGTTAAGGCCATGCGAGTTTGAGTCATAGCTTATCCGTTTCCACGAACGGCTGTTATAACGTTCGTTCTTTGTTGCACACATCTATAAGAATCGGGTGCTGCTATAATGGAGAAAATAAATGCTAGTGTCTCTGTAAATTAAAAAAACACTGAAACCAAGTTGAATAAATCTCACAGGCTTATGTTCAAGCACAAGTCCTTGACTTCGCGTCAAAATTTGGTAAAAGATTTAAAAACTTTGATACGGTGTCATCATCTTTTAGATAGTCGACTGTCATTCTGAACGAAATTAAAAATGAATGTAATATTAAATTTAGATTTATGTACAATACTCAATACCCTTTATTTAATTGCAAGTTACCCGTCACTAATTTTCACAGACAAAGAAATCTTTGCTGCCTAAAATGTATCATAAAGTATCAGAGTATTCTTCATTGGTATAAAAGTATACATCAAATATAGGAATTAATATTAATTCTATCAGGACTAAAATCATATTACTAATTGTTATTATCAAATTATTTTTTCAGATCAGATTATTTGTCTAACCGACTATCGAAATTAAAGACAGAGGTTGACGCTGAAAATTGTAATGTTAATGAAAAACTTTTATATTTTTCAATCCCTCGATCGATTTATTTATAGCTGGTGTTATTATGTTCCTTTATTTCACTCTTTGATAAAGCATAACGGAGTAAAGGTGTACTTTAGTTTTGTATGAAGAGCACATGTTTGTGCTGTTTTAATGTATTCACTACTGTGGCAAATATTAATGGGAATGAATTTACTGTGTATTAGAGAACGTAACCCTTTATGATTGAGTACGTTACAGTTTTAAATATTTAAGACCACTTAAACGAGTCGATTTTATGTTTTTCAAAATTTAATCACATTCTAATTATGCATAATATTATTTCATACTCATTTTTTATATCAACTTTTACCATACTTGTCCATGTAATGATGTCAATATCGCTTTATAATGATGATTACTGGTTCGGTTACATATTTAAATTTTCTTTCTGACATCGTTTGAATTTTGTTCCATGCATTCTTTATGATGTGAACTCCAAACACAACACACCTTACAAAACAGGCACATTTTCATTTAACTTTATCACTGAGAAAAAGACATTTTTATTTAACTATGCTGATTACTTTTTATCTAGTCAAAATACATTGACCAAACTTCAAACAAGTGCTCTGTTTGTGATCACGTCTGCGCTGATTAAAACAAGAGCCACATTTTGTCTTTTCTAAGAACTGAAATTTAATTTAATTGAAATATTACATTCTTCTTGTTACATGTATTGCACAGCATGGTAGATTCACAATGAATGGCATTAATAGATTATTCTCCAAGATGTGGATAGAATGTGCCTTATGTATATGTGTATTAATCGATCGGGTTATTGAGTTAGGAATAGTTTAGTGTAGTTCTCCGCTTAAAAATAGTATTACAAACTGACCTAAGCTTTCTGGCGAGACAGAGCAATATCATTGTTTACTAAATGGTGAATATTGAGAAGAATAGAATGGTATTTAATTTATGTCATTGTTTATGCACTTAATTGTATTCCACGTTCGTTTTCTAGTCTAAATTTCCACCTTTTAAGAGAGTACATGTTTAGCAAGGATGAGAGTTAGAATGCAACAATCGAGCTTCTTCCGCATCCGAAAGGTCCGATCAAAGTAAATAGGTAGCTCTGAAAGAAGCATTATAACCCAAGCGTGATGTGTAGTTCAAAGCTAGATTGAGGAACCGTTGGTATTATTCGTCCTTGAAGTACTCTTGGAAACAGATAAAATATATTTTTCTAGGAACCCAGTGGAAGCCATCCAAAAAGACAGTTTTGATAGCTTGGCAGTCAGTTTCATCGATTAGAAAAATAAGATAAGTTGGTCTTGAATTTGATGAAAGGTTATGTGATAGGACAAGATACCCGTGAAAGCTAACATCAGAAGGAAGAAAGGTCATTCAGAAAGGCAGAAAACATAGGTTTGATATTTGTATACCAAGATAAATACTTATTCTGTTTGTATATCACTCTCATAACTATATTTAAGGATGATAGACCTGAGTAGGAGCTTTGACTATCCTGCTCCTCTGGTCCATCCTTGTCTACTATACATGAATAAGTGGATTTACGCTGCGGTCTCGAAAAACCATTAAGAGGAGAAACGTATCTAAAACATTATATTGCTGGTTCTATGCGGAAAGACTCACTTTACTCAGCAGGTGGTCTCATACATCAAGAGTGCGTGCTCTGTTCAGAACCGAGACCGAAACCTTGTAACATGTATTGAATGGTAGGCCAATACACCTTCCCATAAGTAGAAAGTGTCAATCTGTGTGAAAATATAATCTTTATCTTTTGTGTAAAGATTCATCAAAGTGAAATTTACAACGCTGGGTCTGCAAAAGGATATTATCATGAACCTGAGTGCAGAACATTCCAAAACACGGATGACATATCCAGTGCTGATAATTGCTTTGTCACAGATTTCCATTGCTTAAGAATGATTGTACGTTATTAAAGCCTATCACAACAAGAGAATGCAATAATGCTTTGCGATCGTGGTCTCAGACTTTAGTAATTCCAGTGACATTCAATGGATTCCACTGTGCTCTCAATTTGAAAAGAAAAATAAAATTCAGCGTGGCTTTGCCAGCATCTATCAAAGTGACTGAAGTCCTAAAGAGACAAGACTTCCTGCAGCTTAATATCCGAAATTAGCAATACGGCGATGGCAGTATTACTGTCGTCTCTGTCGTTAGTTAGAAGACTTCTTAGACTTTAGACTGGGATGTAGTTCAGTTGATATATGTACAAGACGTGTCTATTCTTCAAAATGCAATATCTGCTAGTTGCATGCACGGTCTGGAGCAAGCGTTTATGTTAAATGGGAGTATATACCAACCTGAAAAATCCTTACTTACAAAGGTAGTCTTTTAAGATCTGCACAGGAAAATTAATTATAAAAAAGTATATTCTCTCTAAAAGTACGGGTACTTTGATGAATGACAATAAAATGTAATTGTATTATGTTATCCAGAATCCATAGTCAATGAATATCTGTCCGAACTACATGAATCCTTCTGCGGACAAGTATGGTACTGAAGTTAAAGAAGAAACTGGAGTTTAATAATTGCTTTTTTGGTGCCTCCTGGAACCTCAACACTTCGGAGTTTATTTCGTGACGTAGCAATTAGTAAGTAAAGCACATTCACCGAGGACACATCATAATACCCGATGGTGGCTGATCATATTATTTGAATTGAATCAGGACTCCTGTAGATACGAAGCCCTCGCTTTAATCGTTGAAATATAGCGACCCCTTAATAGATTTCAATAACGTATATTACGGGTGTATACCTAATTACGACATTTTTATAAAGTTATATAGTTCGTTTCTTTTTGGTCTTATTTTGTGGTTCTTTCGTTAATATAAAATTTGTTGTTTTGAATCACGCCATCAGAATGCAGACAAAATTGATTTGCTTTCTGCCAATATTTGAAGACATTATAGAAAAGTAGAGGAATGATAGCAAACTTCACCTATTGTCCGTAAGTTCAGGGACTAGTTATGACATGCAATGTCCTAATATAAAAATGCTAATGGCCAGACTAATTCATTTTATAAATACAATTTGGTATTAACTGGATGTAACCGGGTTATGGTTGGATTTACTGAAGGCACTCAAAGCAATTTATGAATGAGATATTTTATTTATAATGCAACTGAACGACGAATGAATCTGAGACCATACTCATATCCATCAAAAGGAATTAACAGAATGATACACACTCAGCTCAACAACTGAAATAAGGAAATTATATCGTTCGTAAATGGAACTAACCAGAACATATGTCAGTGTATATCAAACAAGAAGTGCGGTATGGAACTAATAAACAAATTGATATATGGATATATCGCCATTGATAATCAAAGTGTAGAATTTATACGCAGGTATTAACAGTGTATTATTTTATCACCAAGGGTTATTAAAGTATAGGATTTGTACACAAATATGACCACTGTATAGCTCATCATAGAGTGATCATAGTAAAATTTGTCTAATTATAAATAATATACGACTCATCTGTACGTAGGCTGTATATATTATTCGTTTTTCATTGATTCAGCGAATTTAAATTTTGATTTCATTCATATGACGATAATGAATTATTGATTTCACTTGTATAGTGATACTGAATAATACTGATTCAAAAATGGAACATTTATACCTCGTGACGTCAAGTTGACGATCACTATACATTTCTGGTGTCACATAGCTCGTCAAACGGACAAGACGCCACTACGCATGACCCGCCCCTCCCAGACTGCCCAATCATCCATAGAGATGCCTCCTTAATCCATACAGGCTCATTGGTCCCGAAACTTTGATCCATCACTGCCAGTAAACCACTAACGTCCTCTGAGGCAACGTCACCGTGGACCACGAGACTCTCCGTAATATAACGGCGAAAAATATAACGATTGAGCCCTGAAGTACACGAGACGCGGTTAAGTACGAATACAATAATATACATTATTATATGATCATTTTTTAACCGTTGACTTTAAATTGTCCGAATCGTGCTGTATGTTTTCAGTATTTTTCATACTGCATGACACGTGTGTCCAAAAAGTAGTTTAGCCGTGTATTCCTGGCACGTGAACACGTAGTTCCCGCACGGTTAAAGGCTCCCAGGACTGGATTCCATGGCGGGTGGGGAGCAAGGACGATGAATATTATTTCCTCTTATCATGGGTATTGGACATCAAAACAAAACTGAAAAGTTAAGCCCCCAAACCAGAGTCTGACTCAGATGAAGGACGAATTAATGCAGCTTCATTCCTTCAAATTATTGTTATTGAGTACTTGGACAAAACCAAACCGTTGTCAAAACGTTCCTCTTTCGTCACTGAGAAAACCATCTTTAGACAAGCT
>JAECUM010049734.1:0-16784 GCA_016617855.1 Megalonaias nervosa | reverse complement strand
AGGCGAATATCCACTCCGTTCAGCAAATACTTTTCTTGCAACCACATGTCCAAATGCAAACGATCCATCAGTTCTAAACTACGTCCTTGCAGGATTTTATTTCGACGGTCGTTAAAACCCACATTGTGAGGATTGTCAGCTGCTGTCACGGCTGTGTCGTTAATCTTGTCCTCACCCGCTTTGTCAGGTTTCCATATGACGTAAGCATCCAGATGAGTGTTCTTGGCATCTTTTCCGTACGTCAAGAGATTTTCCAGGTAGGCTTGGTAAGGGCAAGTATCCATGCTACTGCTGACTAGTTTGTTATTCAAGTACAAATCCACTTCGCTGAATAAGGAATGCATGAAAATGTTGACGGGAGCTAATCTAGCATCGGCTAACGGAGTGGTGTCGTTCATTTTGATCACTTTGACTTTCAGGTACAAGTAACTGCTATTCAGATCGATGCAATCTTCGGGCTGTTCTTTGATTTTAAATTCGATGGGGGCTGAGGTTGTCAAAGAGGAGATGGGATGAAATTTTACCTATTGGGATTCTTGCATCGTCATCATGGTGGGTGGCATGGCAAACAGATCCAGTTCCGACTTGGAACATTCGAAAGATTCTCGGTGCAACATTTTGTCTCTCTGTTATTTAAAAATCAAATACGTCTAATTCTCTGACGGTTCGTCTTTTCTTGGTCGTTCTAGCCCTGAGTGTGTGAAGTCCTCTGAAGGGGTGTCTACATCGTCTCTTTCTGCCCTGTCCTTGCTGTGGCGTCAGGGAAGCAGGAATGTCTGACTGGGTAGCGTCCACAGCATTTATAGAAGTTTCTCGTCGGTCAAAAATCTCTTTTCCAGTTTGAAGGAAGATATTTTTGCTTGCTCTTAAGAAGGCTTCTTTGGGATTTTGTTTGTTGATGATGACATTTTAGAGAAATTCTTTTCCGTGCATCAAAGCGGCATCTTTCAAGGCGTGCAATCCTCGTGTCACCATTAGCTTCAAAATAGAGGCCACCGAACGAAAAGCCGATTTCAGCAGATCTCCTAAACCATGTCCTCGCTGTCGAGCGACTCCTCGGTACACAGGATACATGACTTATGAGTCGTTAGAGAAATGTTTTCGAAAATGGAGATTCACCGTAACTTTCCATTTGGAGAATGGAATCTTTTGTCCCAGATCTCCTTTTATACCAGTGTTGACACTGTCGAAATACGACTTACTGACGGGTAAATAGTGAGGATGTACAAATTCGCGGTGAACGTGATAGATGTTTCCACCCTCCTTGTCATTTGTCGTGGCAGAATCCGCTTTGAAAGCAATGGCTTGCAGTAACAGTGCGTATGTGTGTCCCATCATGTTCTTCTCCACCACATCAGAGTACGCAAAGATCAAATTTAATCCTTGGTTCAATTCTACCGGGTAACGAAAAAACTTCGAAAATATCAAGTTGTTGGTTATGGGTGGTATGAGTGGACCTTTGACTATCTAGAGGTCTCCACCCAAAATGTAAAACATTTCAGGACAAAATGTAATGGCCAACGTTTTGGCATCCGCAAATTTCATCAGTAGGCGACGAGTAACTTTATGGTACTCGATGTTGACACTTCGTTTGGTTTTATCCAAGGCTTTGCCAAACAGCGCATTGAATTTGGAAGCAATCGTGTCCACCAGATGTTGACCGCTAAAATAATAACCTGCAGGAAGTTTCAACATAGAGATGTACCGTGGAGTATCGGAGGACACTGGTCGTTTCACTGAGGCATCTACAATTTCGTTTTCATTCAAGTATTGTTGCACTTGGTCGTTCAGAACTTCGACCTCAAACATGTTTTGATTTTCAGTGATGTTTTTGATTTGATTAGGTGAATTATTTCGACCAAAGCCACTTCCCAATGGGCTTCATGATCCAATTGGATGGCTTGAGGTAAGTTGGCCGTGAAACAACATAAAGTATTGTGGGGAAACACATCCATGGAACTGTCACTGGGTAAAGTTAAGTAAAATTAGTTATTCCTAATCCCAGAGTTCTGCTGTCCTATGGGTCACTGGAGGTGAGAGGAGCGTCTAAAAGAGGATTTTTGTTATTGTGACTGTTGGAAGGGTGACTGATTTTGTCGCAAGACTCCCGTTGTTACCGTTAGAGTATTTCAGGGGAGGATTGGGGAGAAGGTAACCAATGCAATTGCTCAGTAAAATGGTCCACAATTGTTTGTCTCCTTGTTGCAAACTCAAATTGGCAAATGGCAGCACCAATGACACAATACACCACAAAGATTTGGGAGAAAAAGGCGATTTGCGTTTTAGGCACACGTTCTCCACATTAAACCCACAAGGGTTGCTTTTGTAGATCTTACAGAGAAGAACTGAGTGAAAGAGTGGTCACTGTCGTGGTTGAGGCTGTGTTGAAGGGCATGATGGTCACTTCATTTTATAGTCGATGACTTGCGAAGCGTCGATCCAAGAATCAAAACTCGGCGGATATCCTTTACAATGTACTTGAACTTCTTTGACACGTCCTTTTCCCACTTTTCGGGTTCTTTGATCGAGAACGCTTTCGATATCTTACACTTCGTCTTCTTTTTTGGTCACGCGTTGTAACTCGGGCAAGTAGAACGTTCCTTTTAACACTCCCCTGTTCATGTCTTTCAATTTATATACGGTAGGATGACGGCCGCGCTGGGGTGAGGTGGTGGTTTGGAAACGGCTTTACGTTTCCGACGTGCCACGGGAGTAGAAGTCGAGGGTAGTGGTGGTGGTAATGGAATGGCTTTTGTTTTGCTTTCTTTTTTCACTTCTGGTTTCCCTTCTTTCTTTTTCACTTCTGTCGATGGTGTAGTCGACATCATCTTTTTAATCCAAGCTTTGAGTTTTTCTCGCTGAGGTGTAGGGGAAGGGATCAATAAGGACACTGAAATCTTACTAGGGATGGGAGCGGCTGACTGTGCTTGAAATACTTCTCGTACGTCTTCTTCCTGTAGCATCCGTGTGGTTGCATCTGTCTTGGTCACTGGGGGTGGTGGTGGTGATGGACGTTTCATCAGGGTCTTGAGCTGTTACGTCTAAAGCTTTCTGGTGAAGAATTGAAGTCGATGCGACACTTGACCGTACCGTTGCTATTTTTACGTTTTTGACAAATCTCTGAGATCCATCAACGATTACAATTCGTGTTGTATCTTGGACCTATGGGTAAACCACCTTCCACGTGTCCTCCCAGCATAGCTCCCGCTATTCGTTTGACAATGGGACCTATCAGTGGTAAAAATCCTCCACGTTGCACCAACATCTTTTTCTTTTGACGAATGCGGTATGTCTTTGGAACCATTTGGCGAAGAACGTGTCGATGTTTGGCAAGCATTCTTTCTGGTGTTTAGACATAAGGTATCGTTCCTTTCAAGACATTCAAACAACATTCGCACACAGTATCGATGACGTCTTTGGAGGCTGTTTGAATGAGTTGTTTTCGCATGGGTGGAGGGGCTTTGGACAGGACGGACAACACGTCCCAATGCTTGGCTAAACGAGGAAGCAGTCCTTTCCTTTTCTTTCCTTTTCTGACAAGAGAGTGGTGATGAGGACTTCTTTTAAAGGACATCTTTTTTCGTTCAGGAGCAAAAACACACTGAAATCCATCGCTCGACACGTGTCCTTTCATCTTACTTTTGTGGGAGTAATTTTGGATTAGGTTTGGAAAATCAAACACTTTGAACATATGAAATACAATCGGAGCGCCAAATCCTCCCCTTTGGTTGCTCCTCTTTTTCGTTGGTCGATGGGGTCTTTTCTGAGGTAGACTTCGATGCTTGGCTAAGCTTTGTTTCGGATGTGGGGTCAAACGTCGAGACTGTCCTTTTCTTATTCCTTTTCCTTTTTGGACAGGAGAACGACGATGGTGACGGTGTGCATTTCTGGCAGGCGACATCTTTGTTTGTTCCGGAGCACAAAAACACTGATACCCATCGTTTATTCCTGGTCCTTTTTTTATAGTGGAATGCGTCGATGTGTGAGACAGACGAAAAGTGTCTTAGCTTTTTATAGATTTTTTTTTTAGTCGACGGGAACGTGTGCACGACAGGCCCTCCGTCTTGGCACCAGATGTGAAATACATGGGTATCAGTTTTCCTTGGCAATGGCGAGGTAAAAAGTGATGATACATGTCCGTGGGAGGCAAGACTTTACATTTAATCAATCCTTAGTATTGTCGAATGTTGTCTAGGTCGATGTGTTCCGTCAGCAATTGTGGGTGCCCTGCGGAAAAGTGACAATATTTGCACACGTAAGGATACAGCATTCGTCCGTCCTCCGTACAAACTGTCCCGCAGATTCAGATGGCCAACCAACTTTTAACATTCCACGATACGCTTAAACTCGGGATGGGTTTTCAAACGGTGATCGTACTCGTGTTCCCACATTTCCACGACATGGTATCCTTGCTGTTCCAACTTTAAGCGTCGCTAACAAGTGGCCTGGTCTTCCATGGTACGTTGTAAAAACTGATTTTTAGTGTACCGTTGAGGGTAGTAGATCGGAAATAAGCAACAGTTACACTCGTACACGATCTTGGGGTTTCTAAGTCCCAGGCATCCACAGAACAATTTCCAATGGTCTTTTTGCCTCCTCCGTTTTGAGCGCGTTGGATCCATTTGTATTCCTTGTCACACAAATAATGTAGCCAGCGTAGAGCTTTGACCAAGTATTGACGTTTGACAAAATACATCGTTTGAGGACGGATGACAGCCAGGGTCTTCTCGCGGATGAATCGTTCGTGGTACACTAAGGAACTCGTTTTGGCAATGGTGCAGGCTTTTTTCAAGGGGTCGATCCCTCTGTGCTCCATGAATAATTATCGAAATTTTCCACAGTACTGCCGTAAAATGTCCACGTCGGAAAGACAATACTTTAACATTTCATAATGAAAGTCGAAGGGGTCCGAGGCGTGAGTGTAGTACCAAGAAAGCTTCTCGTTGTTCGGTGCGCATGTTGTCGGGGTCAGGCAAACAGGGTAGAACGACATGTTGATTGGCTTCGATATTGAAAAAGTGCGGACAAATAGCCTTTGGCCATTTCTGTCATCCCAAATGTTCTAGGCATTCGACTCAAATGCATGGCCAAGTAACTAATCGAATCTTTAAACTGCGCTTGTCCCACTTGCATGGAAATGATTTTGGCTCCGTTCAAAGTCACTTTAGGTCGTTCTGTGCTTTGTTCAGTATAGTATTTCAGAAGAAACTGTCCATCGTATCCCGAGAAATTGTGAGCCATCACCGTGGCATGGCGATGACAATGTCCGTAACGTTCGACGTCCTCTTGGCTACACGTCTCGTCGATGGGGTCTAAGATCCATTGGGCAAAATCGGCCAGCGTGTTAGGCCCTCGAAAGATGTTTTCACGTCCTCCAGGAATCTTGCTACAGTGCGGGCAATGGCAAAAGATCGGTTCTTGTTTGCACTTCTCGCACGCTTGATGAACCACGCAGCAATTAGGAATGTGAATGCCGGTCTCTTGCATGCATTCGAAATCGAATAAGATGAAATTCACTTTCTTGTGATCATCTTCCTCTTCCTCCTCCTTCTTTTGGGGTTGGTATTTTTGAATGTAGCGTTCGTGTTCCACGTCCACGATTTATTGATAAATGTGACATCGTTTCACTCCTGGACATAGGTGTGCCTTGGCATTATTGCTACGTATAACTTGTCCACAAGTAGGGCACAATCCACAAGTAGGGCACAATCTAAGGAGTTCGCTAGCACTTTTCCGTTGTGAACCTTGCGTCTTCAGATGTTATTGGTAACACGTAGGGCTGACAAAAGTGCGCTGACAATCAGGGTAATGCATTCGTTGTTGTCCTTCATCAATACAGGGTTTAGAGGCCAAACATCTTTCACATTTTGATCCACAATGCTTGTGTTGCTCTCGATTGTTATATCCATAGTCTCATTTCTCACAGTAATAACCGTATCCCAGGAATGCGGTGATACTGCTAATGGCAGCGAAATGTTCAATCGTGATGATAGACGTGAATGTATTTTCCGTCCTTGAAATTTTTGCCTCGAAACACCAGAGGTCCGAGCTCTTCTTGAGGGTGTACTTTCAAAGTGTAGTGTGCAGCCAAGACGTCTTGCAGATTTTGCATGTCAGGAATGACACAGGCAGTGTCTTTAGATAGACCAGCTTGCTGTGCAGGAGTTCTGCTTCTCTTCATAGTTTAGCTCGGTACGATTTCTGAATAGTTTCCCAGGCTCTTTTTCATTCTGCTGTGTCGTTCTTGTCGGCATATGTTCGTCCTACCATGATGGCTCGGGCTAAACACATCATGTACAGTACTGCTTTTCCATTGGTGATGTGAAACTTGTCGTTGGATTGCGGTACGTGTTGAATCTTGTCGATGACTTTGAAACATGTCAATTCTGCTGAGCCGCTAAACTCGATTCAAACAGGTGACTTCAGACCGTCGTGATAAATAGAAAGTGCCAAGCGATTGTCTTCTTTGGCTCGACATTGCCGTTTCTGTGTGGTTAACAAGGAGTCTCACACGTCGGTGATGAACGCCACTGTTTTTTTCAGCGTTACATCTGACTTGAAATCTTTAAACTTCACCGTGTACGTGAAGGCCGCGGTTCTAAATATTCTAGAGGATCGTTTATCCGTCTCTCGAATGTGGTAGCAATTTTCAAGGGTTACTGGTGGTGGACTTTGGTTTGACGTAGACTGTCTGGGTCTGGATTCTGGCTCACTCATGTCATCTTCAAAATCGCTAGCATGGGTTTCAGCCAAGACTTCAGCTACTGTGCGATGCGATAGTTCATGTTTCTGCCTCTCCTCTTACTTTCTTCTTTCTCCACGAAACGGTGCGATCGTTCCATCTTGATTGCAAAAAGGCAAATGATTACATTTTAAACGTCATGGTCCCCTATATATCAATGTAAGGCCAGTGTCTTCCTTATATAAAGGGTCAGTGTCTTCCCTCAAAGTATTCATTTCACTCTCAATCCAACCAGAAAGATGGAAGATCCAACACAGATCTAACTTCTGAACAGAGCTTTGCGAGGTGTCATAAGAAGGTTTTCTTCAGACAAGCCGACAGACTAATCCCCCTCCTTTCGAGATAAAAGTCAAGATACTTTCTATATGTCAGAAGAAAGGGCATTGGTCTTCAGAATATCCACAACGTCAAAGCAAGACCATCGTCAAAAGAGACAAAGGTCAAGATACCTGTTATCATTGTCAAGAGAAAGGACATTGGCCTTCAGACTGCCCTAAGAAACAACAGGAGCAGGAGGAAGAGAGGTTTTCAGAACAGGAAGAAGAGGTACCCTCCGAAAAGGAAGAACCCAGACACGTACAGAAAGATAACAAAAGAAGACGAGAAGAAAGTGAGGAAGAAGAGGAAAAACCTGTGACAGTGAAGAAATACACCCCCCCCCCAAAAAAAAACCGAGAGTGAAAAGACAATGAAGAAGTCTATGAAGTTTTTAAAATGTTGTGTTGTGAAATAGAATTGTAATTTTTAAAGAGAATATAACAGAAAGAAAAACGTGTCTCTTGGTTTTTATTTTATAATAAGGACCTTTATACTAAGGACCTACACTGAAGCACTCACACACGTACATCATGGGAAAAAAGGGATTTTGAGTTTTAATTGATTTAGGCAAACATTGAGTAGTCTCTTTTCGAGTGAGATGGGTGGCCCTGAAAAGGACCGTTCGGTGTTTGTTTTTTGTTTTTTGTTTTTTAAAAAAAAACAACAAAAAAACTCAGGAACGGGAAGTAATGAGCTTTGAGTGCCTTATCCCTTTGCCACGGCCAAGGCCTACTTCTGGACCTGCTAATGTCGATGGTTTGGTAGAAATCACTAGTGTTGGTATCTCAGGTGTAGTAGGTGTGTGGACGGGGTTGGAGTGTTTGGCTCGGGAAGGTCTTTTTCTCTTGGGTCGTATTAAAGAAGTCTGATACATTTGTTTCAGACTCCTTAACTCTGCCAAAATGTCTAAGCGTACCGTGACCGTTTGACTTTCACCTACCTCTTTCTCTCCTAGACCTTGTTTCTTCTCTGCTTCTTGTTCTTCCTGTCGTTTTCTTCTTGCCTGATCTTCTTGTCGCTGTTGCTGTTGACTGAGAAAGGCTTGTTGTGCTTCTTTCTGCTGTTGCAAAATTTCTCCAATTCTTCTTTCTGCCTCTGTTTAAAATCCTCGACGTACGGTAAGGAAGGAGAAAGTAGCAAAGGTACTGGTATCTGAACAAATTCTTGTGAAGAGAGAAAATCCGCTAAATCCCAATTAAAATCGTTCTCTTCAGGAAGTAGGATTGTGGTTGTTTTAGTTGCCGCTGCTAAACCATCACTCCTCGTCTCCACAGCCGGTGCAACCTAATTCATTGTCTTCTTAGTTTCCGTCATGTTCTAACTCTGTGGCATTGTTTCACTGCGCACAGACGCTAGCGCACCTATATAGGGAATGTGACGTCGCGGACACTTCTCTTCGGATTGGAAGACAGACTCCGCACTGTGACTGAATTTTAAAACGTGTGTAAGGATTGGTGAAAGAGCTGAATCCGTTTCGATCCACGCTCTTACGCGGTTCACATCATTCCATTCACCTGTTCTCGTCACAAGATGTGGACTAACGTAGAATAGTCTACCCTCCTATCGTCGATGCTGTTCAAGCCGGACTATCCCATGTATGTGAGATCATCATGGGCATTTACCGAGATGACAGCGACATCCCTTTGGAAACGAAGGCTCTATGTAGAGAGAGTCTTAATCTACGGTCTATAGGTCAGACAAGTTTGAGGAAGAGAAGAAGATCCGTGCAATGCCCTCTACGTTAACTGAATGGTGTTAACAAAAAGAAAAAAAAAAAAAAAAAAAAAAAAAAAAAAAAAAAAAAAAAAAAAAAAAAGAAAACAAAGGCCCTTTTCATGGCCAATCAATTGCCTCGAATAGATATCTATTCTCTCTAGCCTAAAATGTTTTTAGTCGACTTTTGTGTGAGATAGATTTATGTCGATACATTTATGTTTGTGTGATATATCTATGTCTCTGTGTATGTCTCTAACCCTGTCTCTAACAACGTCTCTATGTCTATGTCTCTATTTGTTTCCTAGAGAAACGCGTATTCAGGTCAGCCCCTTGCTACACTATTCCGCCCGATTGAAGTCAGGCACTTGCAACATTGTTGCTAGTGTCCAGTACCGTGACGTCACCCTTGTTGAATTCCTATTGTCTGTATACAGTCCCAACACATTTCTGCGGCGCCGTATCGGGAAAAGCTGGTCCAATCATAACGTTACCGTTTAAATTTTAATGTCATTTGTCCAGAATTCCAATTTCAAGTATCGTATCAAAAATGCTTGTCGTTAAAGTTCCATTTTCTACGTCGATTTTAGACTGTATCTGTTGAATCAAACAGTAGTGGTTGAAAGTTATATTTTCTATGTTGAGGTTTTAGATTGTGTCGTTTGAATTACACCGCGGTGGTTGAAATTTCAATGTCATACGTCGAGAAGTTCTAATTTGCTTATTGGTTTAAAGAGTTTATGTAGAAAGTTCCATTTCATATATTGAGTATTTAGATTTCATTTGTTGAATTACACAACGCTGGTTGAAAATTCGATATCCAATGTCGAGTTTTTAGATTGTATCTTCTGAATTACGCTGCGGTTGTTGAAATTTTAATGTCATATGTCGAGAGTTTCACTTTAACGTGTTGAATCACATTGATTGTGCTGAAAGTTCCATTTCGTATGTTGAGTTTTTAGATTGTATCTGTTAAATTACACTGCAGTGGTTGGACATTTTATTATGCTTGTCAGAATTGCTATTTTTATATGGTAAAATGATGTGTTAGTGTTAAAAGTAACATTACACAATATCCACTTTAACAATTAAAAATAATATCGAGTGTTAAGATACATCATTCTTGTATTCAATTCTGAGGCGCCATTACATTTCATGCATTTACAGTTTGAAAGTTACCATTCACAGGTCAAGAATTACTATGAGTTTCTTCGCTAGAGGTAGCTCTCGTGAACGGACCGCGTCATTTTTAAACAAGGAGGCTACTTCTCGTTGCTGTGAAATTCAACAGATAAAATATAAATACTTGCCATATGAAATGGAACTTTCTTCGTCACAAACAGTTACATTCAACGTATGAATTATGGATTCTCGACATATGATATTGAAATTTCAACCACGGCTGTGTAATTCAAAATCTACACTGTAAAACGTCGACATAGGAATTAGAACTTTAAACCAGCACACTATAATTCAACATATAAAATCTAAAATATCGATGTAGAAAATGGATGTTTTGTAATCTCACATTATTGAATCGAGTCGATACAGCATTTCTTCTCATAAAGTCGGTCATGTTGTCTTCCAGAAGAGGCTATCCATAGAAAGCAAAACACTCATAACTGTGATCGTTGGGAAAAAAGACTGCTATACAATGCGTTCCTGGTCGATGACTGTTGTTTGTGTTAATGACATGGGTTTCAACATTCATCTGCAGCATACAACACAGAATTCCAAGAAGCCTTCTACGAACTGTGAGTTGAAACACAAAAAAGTTCCCAGGCATCCATTCTTATTTTTTTTGTTTGTTTCACCACAGCTGATTATAAGTCATCAAATCACACCTGACGTTTACCTTGAAAACTTCTGTCAAGTAAGTCGATTAACCACGGGTAGTTTCTGTACTCTGTCGCAAGAGAGCATCGAAGCGATTGGTCTCCAGAGAAATCAATGGATATAAGGAATGGTCACGCAAGTCTGTCTTTATGCCACTTTCTGAAAATATTTTTTTTCGGATTTGAGAGTCCGTGCCTCTTCCAAATAATATTCCAGCTTTTCTTCTAGACTCAACGTCATACGTTGTCGTGCTGTATAAGACTATAACAATACTTTCTTCGTGTTCCATCTTTGTTTCTAATAGTCTAAAATAATTTCTGGAACACGGTATTAATTCGATTTAGTCACATGCGTAAGTCCACTCCATACAACAGATACTTGCCTTGTAATAACATAACCAAATGTAAATGATTCATCAGTTCTAAACTGAGACCTTATTTGATTTTCTTTCGACTATTGTTAAATCCATCATTGTGAGAATCGCCAGCGTCTGTCAATTCTGTGTCATTGAAGACATCCAAGATGTCAGGTTTCCATACCACGGAAGCATCCAGATCTCTTTTCTTGGCTTCTTTTCCGCACGTCAAGAGAATTTTCGAGGTACGCTCGGGAAAGGTAAATATCCATGCTGCTTGTCAGTAGTTTGCTTTTCACGTGTAAATCCACTTCTCTGAACAACGAATGCATGAATTTGGTTGCATTTTGTATGTCAGTGAGGATGTTTTTAAGAAATTATTTTCCTTGCGTCAAAGTGGCATCTTTGAAAGCATCCAGTCCTCGTTGAGTGCTATGTACGAAAAACTGTTTTTGACAAATCTCGTATAAATCATATCGTCGTTGTCGAGCGATTCCTTGATGCACTTAATACATTTGTTACAATTCTCTGGATAATCGTTTTCGAATATATAGTTTCGTCTTGACTTATCCTTTCAAGAATAGACTACTTTGTCCAAGATCTCCTTTTATACTAATATTGATACACTGCCAGGAAGGTAACGAGGGTGTACAAATTCACGGTGAACTTGATGTGTTTCCGACTTAACAGTGAACAGCGATGGCAGAATCCATCTTGAAAGGAAAGATTCTGAGTAAAGGAGGGGCTGTATTTCCCACCACGTTGCACATACGAATATACAAACAATAAACTGAGTCATTCGTTCAGTTCCGCATGGAAACAAGATTACTTAGAGAATTGATCGTTATTGTTAATATTTTTCTTTTTTTGGGGGGGGGGGGAGAGCAGTGTATCCGCCAAAAATGAAAGACAAACTATAATAAAAGTATAATTCTACCGTCAGAAAAATGCATTTTAATACGTTGACAATTTTTATTGTACTCGATCAATAAGAATTTGCAAGTTTTCCCCAAGGCTTGTGCAATCGTTTCAACCAGATGTAAGGTCAATTTAGGATTGGTGGGTGGATTCGAATGTGAGACGTTCATTTTTTTTTCCAACTGGTTGTTGATGATATCGATGATAAAAGTGTTTTGACTTTCGTTGATATTCAGGGTTTGAGTAGGGCTTGAGTAGGATGAATGATTTCTACCAAAGCGACTTCCCAACGCGCTCCGTGATCTAATGGTATAGTCTGAGGAAATTCTGGCCGTAAAACAATATAAGGCATTTCGGGGAAACGTATCCATAGGACTGCCACTCGGAAAAGTTAAACTAAATTTGCTATTCGTAGTTAATTGTTCTGGTTCCGAGGAGTCACTCAGTGTCAAAGGAGAATGATTTTAAAATGTTCCAAAAGAGGGCTGCTGTTGAGACTGGAAGAATGGTGACGGCTTTGGCCGAAAGGCTACCGATTATTTATTGTCCACGGTATATTTAAATAAAGGATTGGGAAGAAGATAATCAATAAAACAGAGTGAAATTGACCAGAATTGCTTATCTTCTTATTGAAAGCTCAAACTGTCAACGGATGTTTGATGACATAATACGCCATAAGGATTTGACAGAAAAATACGATTCAAGTTTTAGGCACACATTCTCCACACTACCCATATAGACTGTTAATTTTTTTTGTAATTGTTGAAGAGAGAAACTCTGAGAACAAAAGTAGTTTCTGTGTTTAACGTCATGATGGTTACTTTTTCTTCTATATATAGTCGATGACTTGTGTAACGGACATCCAAGAATCAAAATTAGGTGGATATCCGTTCCAACGCACTTTCACTTCTAGTCGGTGTTTGCCTACTTTACGTGTTTTTCGATCGAGAATGCTTTCGATATCGTATACGTTGTCTTCGTTTTTGGTCAAGCATGGTAACTGAGGCAAGTAAAATGTTTAACTCAAAGGAAGGATCACATCCATGTTCTTCTCAAGTGACAAGAAAAAAATTCGTTGTCCAGTTAGGTAAAATAAACTTTTGTCAAATGTAATATGGTTTTCCAATGCGAATCCAATCTCCTGAATTTCTTTCTTTAGGGTGTTAGGTGACGTTAGAAACAATGCATCAAACACTATGACTTTGTTTTCTGGGGTCACTTCTTCGTGTGTACGTCCTATGCTACGATGGTACGACTGATTATAATTTTGACAATACGTGGGTACAAGTCGATGCAATTGATGGTCTTCTGGATTCTGCCAATCGCTTCCTTTTTTGAGTTGAGAAATTCGTCCACGTAGCCTGAGGAAATTCCTTGGTATTGTTCTGTGGTAGGAAAGTACCAAATTTTGTAGACTTTTTACAAGCGGTATCAAAGATCCAGAGCATGAAGCAATTCAATACTCATCCACGTTCTTGTCAAAGTGCGTTCTTCCCCTGTTTGGCCACAAGGTTGGTATTGATTACACGTTTCAAGAAAGCATAGCATAAAGGAAACCTCAGTTTTCCTGGGCAATAATGTGGTAAGACGGGATGGTACAAGTGAGTTCAAGGTAAGACTTTACATTTGATCAATCCCACGTATTGACGAATGTGTTCCACGTCGATTTGTTGTGTCAGCATTTCAGCTGTCCCGTCGGGAATCGAGCATATTTGTACAACCAAGGATACGAAGAATACACACCAATGCATTTGAATTCTTCTTCCTGAGACCCGTCCACGTCGGACAGCAAGTGTGTGGCATTGATTCGTCCTCCAAGTAAACTGTCGCATAGGTTCAAAGGTTCGATGGCCACCACGTCGTAGCTTTTGGCAATGCGTCTAAATTCGGGATCGGTTTTGAAACGTTGATCGTGCTCATGCTCCCACATCTCTACCACATGTTGAATCACATGGTATCCTTGTTTTTTCTAACCTCAGCCGTCGTTCATATGTCTGCTGGTTCAACTTTTCCATCGTAAACTTTTCAGGTTACGTTGAGGGAAACACGTGAGTCATCCTTTAAATAAACATCCCTGGAAATCGTAGACAATTTGTGGGATTTCTAAATCCCAACCATACACCAAATGACTTCCAATTTTCTTTTCTCCCATGTTGAATCCATTGTGTTTCCCTTCCATACAAATAATGCAACCAACGCAAAACTTAGGCGGAGTTTCGACGTCTTACCGAGTTGTAAGGTTTAGGCAGTATGATGGTTAGTTTGTTCTCGGGCATAATTGGTTTCGGTACAATATTCCACACGCTTTTGCAATGGTAGAAGCCTCCTTCAAAGGATTGATATCTCCGTGATTCAGAAATAATTGTCAAGAAGTTCCACAGCAACTGCGTAACATGTCCACACGGGATCGATCGGCAATACTTTAACATTGCTTCCTGAAAGTCAAACAGGTTGGAAGAGTGAGTTTGGTGCCAGGCGTAGAGTGCTTCTCGTTGTTCTGTATGCATACCATCGGGGGCGAAATAGTGAACGTCGGACTAATTTGCGAGCACAAGGAGTTGATTCGCTTCGGTATTGAAAAGTGGAAAATAAGGGCATGGCCAAATAACTCATGGAATCGTTAAACTATACTTGTCCCACTTTCATATAGAATAGTTTGGTTCTTTCATGGTGACTTTGGGACATTAAGTGCCTTGTTCTGAATATTATTGCAGAAGAATTTGTCCATTTTATCCCGAGAAATTGTCAGCCATCACCGTAGCGTATCGATAGAAGTCCTCGTAACGCTGAATGACCTCTTCGCTCCAAGTGTCATCGATAGGATCTGAAATCGATTCGGCAATATCAGATATAGCGCGGGGTCCTCGAAATATTTTTTCACATCCTCCTGGATTCTTAATACGATTGGGACAATACAACTTAGGTTCATGTATGCACTTCTCGTAGGCCCTATGAGCTACGCAGAAATTAGGAACGTGAATGTCGGTCTCTTGCGTACATTCAATGTAAAAATTAGATGAAAAATCTACTTTTTTTTTATTCGTCTTGTGCTGGTCTTCCTTTGGTCTTCCTCCAGTTCATTCTCGTAATTTTGCACATGGTATTAATGTTAAAGTCCACGATATAGTCATAAAAACGATGACACAGGTTAAACACATTGGTCTTGGGAGTTGCTAATTTGGACTATACAGTAGCTTTGGTTATTGCGAATGTCGTCCACCAATGACTTTTCTACATGGCCAGCCACCTTTAGGAGGTGAAACGTGGGTCATGTGAAGTGTGGCTTTTCCATCAGACATGTTAATCTCGTCATTGGATTGTTGGTTGTGTTGAATTTTGTCGATAACTTTAGAGGGTGTTATTTCTGTCGGTGTACTAAACTCGAACCAGACGGTAGAATTCAAATAGTCTCGAAACATTGTCCTTTTCAAATTGGCATAGTCATTTCAGTGTCGCTAGCATGAAATTCCACATATCTGTGATTAAACTTTCTACTTTCTGAGGTGGCACTTCGGACTTGAACCTTTTAATTTTACTGTGCAGGAGTAAGCCCTTCTGGTAAGAGATTTGTAGTAATCATTCGAAAGTACACGTCAAATGAGGCTACCGACTATGCTACCTCACAAGAGAAGAGTCAAATTATTGGTCAGTGTACTTGCTACATCTATCAGGAGAAAGGACATTGGGCTCCAGAATGCACACAACGTCAAAGCAAAGGAAAGACAGGAGAAAAGAGATACAAAGGTAAAGCTACGTGATATTATTGTCAGGGGAATGAACACTGGTTTTCAGAGTGTCATAAGATAAAAGAGAACAAGCAAGGGAAGAAGAAGCAAGAGGAGAGGAGGTCCTCGAAACAAGAAGAGCCAATCTCTGTCAAGAAATGCAAGAAATCAAGGTAACTAGAAGAAACAGTAGAAGAGGAAGAACCCATGCCAGTGAAGAAATAAAAAAAAGAGACAGACATCAAAAGAAAGAAAGAAAAAAATGGATTTTTTACGTGTTGTGAAATTTTTATTGTGATTCAAAGTAGAGAATATACCAAAAGAAACGTAGCTGTCACTTTGTCTTAATGTTTTATACTATAGATAAGTGACTTAAACACGCACTCACGCACGTACGTCATCAAATCATGGGGAAAAGGGATTTTAGATACTGTGTATGGGGTGCTGGGTAGTAGAGGTGATGTTTTGGACAGTATGTTTGTATGATTTCATTCTTTCTTTAATATCATATCCCTTTCATCTAATAGTAGATGTTGGGATTTTAGACGCTACACACGACGTTTTGGATAGTCTGTTTGGGGTGTTGGATAGTATACGTCGTGTGTTGGATAGTATGTTTGTATGATTTCATATCATTTTAACATCACAACCTTTCCTTCTGATGGTAGGTGTATATTTTTAGACACTATGTAATACGTTTATGATAATTTATATGGGGTGTTGGATAGTAGATAGCTATTACCCTTGGTAAAGATTTGTAGATCCCAATAAAATTTCGATCCTTTGAAGCCATATACTTTCGACACTTTCTTCCGTTAAATTCCCGTAGACCCTTATTAGTTTTGGATAGTAATCAAAAAGTCGGTGCTGGATTGTATATGCAGTGTGTTTGGATTGTAATAACAAATCGGATGTTGGAATTTACGACGCGTGTTTGAATTGGAATAAAAAAGCTGGTGCTGAATAGTAATAAAAAAATGCATGTTGGATAGTATCTATAAACGTTAACATTACATTTTCCGTACGTTCCCATAAATGTTTCAGTATGGAAATGTGCTATAACAATTCCAAAGTTGCCATATATTTTCTATTGTCCCCGTAAACACTATTGTCCCCCAAAACACGTTTGCCAATATAAATACGTTTGCCCCTATAATACCATTCCCATGTTAAACCT
>JAECUM010049731.1:0-16745 GCA_016617855.1 Megalonaias nervosa | reverse complement strand
ATTATGTGGGGGAAGGTGTGGATCCCATATTTTTCTCACAAAAAAATACCTCCAAAATATGTTTCTACATGCTGAACACAAATGAAATTGCAATTAAAGTTGGTAAATTAAAACTTGACTTATTGCTCATTTTATTGTCAAAAACTGCTGCCTGGAAATTTAATTCACATTATGAAATTCACAAGTTTTATTAAGAAGTCGTATCGTTTGTTAAATTCTGTATATGGTAACTTTTGAGGAAGCTTGTAAGAAAATGGGAAATATATTTATCAACTGGATATAAAAAATAATAACTGGTTGGTAAAATAACTAATAAAATTTGTAGGTCTTTCAATATTTACCAATTTATTTATTTATTTACCTAATCCACCATTAGATTTAATTAAGAGAATGAATAAAAAAAGCTATAAAAGTTTATTGGGAATGGTAGACCAGAATAAAATA
This sequence comes from Megalonaias nervosa, assembly GCA_016617855.1. NCBI lineage: Eukaryota > Metazoa > Mollusca > Bivalvia > Unionida > Unionidae > Megalonaias > Megalonaias nervosa. Next base: position 16,301 of record JAECUM010049731.1, on the reverse strand, counting down.
GGATAATGTTTAAAAAGTAAAAGAGCAGGTGGATTTCAAATGATTGATCTCAATGATTTCATAAAATCAATGAAAATTACTAGACTATGACAAGTAACCAAAATAGAGCAGAAATGGGTCCATTTTACAAATTTGGATGTCTCAAAAATATTTTTTAAGGTACAAAATACAACTGAGTTCTTAGTCATATAATAAAAAAATCAATTCTGGGAAGACATTTTGAAAGCTTACCATTGTCATCCTTTACAGATAGGGTTAAAACTGATTCCATAAGTGATATTTTATTGCATCCTCTATGGCTACACGTGAAATATATCTGATAAAATTGGTACTTGAATGGGTGTTTGCTACATGATAGATTTGTTAAATAAAAGATGGAGAGTTCTTGTCCTTCAGTAACCTGATAAAAAGAAAAAAGAATATATATATATATATATATATATATATATATATATATATATATATATATATATATATAATGTGAGGGGCCCCGAGTGGCTGAGTGGTCTAAAGCGCTCTTCGTTACGGATCACTGCCATCTCACCTCTGTCTGCATGGGTTCGAGTCTAAGATTCGGCGAATGTGGATAAGTGAGAAAGCTTGCCAGTAGCTTCTCGTGGGTCGGTGGTTCTTTCCGTGGATTTCCCGGTTTCTTCCTCCACCATTAATACTGGCCGCCATGTATAGCCTATCGTGTGCTGAAAAATGGCGTTAATCCCCACAACAACAACAACATATAAATGAATCTTTTTAAATTACTTTACTCTTTTAAGGAAAATACTGGATGGCTGAAAAACAAACAGTCTAATTAAATAAGCTGTATTGTTCAATATAAATACATTGTTGGCATCACTGCATGTGAATTTGTATGTAACTGTAAACAAAATGTAATACAATTTTGTAGGAAATTATAATTAATGTATATCAATTGTTAGAAGTTAAAAAATGGAATGTACACAATGTAAGTCCAGCAAAGTACAATTTTCATATTCATTATTACAAACAAATTAAAAAAATATGCAACACAAAAGACTTTCAGTTTAAAATATTGAAGCATATTTTAGTTGTAAACAATTTATTACAAAAATATATAAAATTTATTTAGATACTGATAAGTGTATTTTTTTTTCTAGGCAATGAAAGTAATCCACAATTTTTATTGTGTGAGTGTAATAGGGTGAAAACATTTTGGAATGAGTTTTATGTGGTTGGCTTTTGATCAGTCTTAACTTATAAGTTGAAATAAATTTAAGTATATTGTTCTTGTAGTAGTGCATGCTACTTTTATTATTAATCTCCTGATAATTATTACAAAATATTAATAAATGTAGCAATCAAAATTTAAGATTCAGATCCTTTCTCTTGACCTCTTGACCTTAAAGTCATACATACCATATATACTCGCTTATAGGATGAGTCCAACTGCAAACTGCGCAGACCCAGATCAGGATCTTTGTTATTTCCAGTTTGACTCGACTTATAAGCAAGTACAGATGGTAATGGAAAATCAGGTATTAGCTCTCATACTTTGTATTTTCAAACTGACGTACCACAATGTTACATATATATGAATTCATGGATACCCAACATTATCATTGCTTGTATTGTCTGTCATAAACTTTTACCCACCTACTCCAAACATGGGAAAGAAAGAAAAAATAATTGAAGCAATACAATCGAAGCATCACTATTCTCAATACTATAATAGTGTTTCTGATTTGATAATTTTATTAGTTTTATTAGTTTTATATATTGAATGCAATCCTTTCTTAATTTAGTTAGGTAATGGAATAATTGTTTTCACTTGTTTTCATATCCATTTTTATACTTCCTATTTCAGTGAATTGCCTGCCTACAGGCTTTTCGTTAGGTCATTCCGGTACGTACGGTAAAGTGCATATTTAGGGTTCGGTATCGAAAGGGCCGTGACATTTCAAGATGGCAGCGCTGTTGAGGTGAGTATACTTGGGCTTGAATATCTTCTTTGTTTTCAAAGTTTATGAGGCCTTTCACCTCGGTGTGGTAGTTTAAACAAATAGGTTTAAGTGAAGTGTTTGCTTGAGAACCATTTGAGACGTGCATTGGGTTAGTGAAAGACACAGAGGAGCTCGACGTTCTGACCTTGTATTCCACTCTGGTTTGACTGGCCTTGACATTGCTGATGGTATAAATCTGGTCCGCGTAATATGTCAAACAGTAGAAATGCTTTTCTTAACTGATATATTTGCTTGTTTTGTTTTTCTCTTTTCATCCACAGTCACGTTTGCAAAAGTTTATCAACAAAATAAAGTAAATGAATTATGCTGAGAAAGGTCTCCAGTACTTGCATGTTGTGTATCTTGATATGGTCATTTAGGTGCATTTATTTGTCTTAAATTAAATATATTTTGTTCTAAAATTTAATACTAATAGTGTTTAAACAAAGGCTATGCAATCCTGATTATTGAATGCAAACCAAAGTCTATTCAATCCTGATTATTGAATGCTCTGCACCTTAACAATCATCAGGACATTTTCTGGAGAAAATTATTTATCACTATGGACTTTTACAATGATGGCCAGGTGCTAAACTGGGTCAAGAAAAGAGCATGTCCACTCTAATTGTAACGATATAAGGTAGTACAAATTAATGTGTACTTACATACAAAGTCAGAAGGATGTTGTTTGTTTTTGTTTTTGGGATGGGGGGGGGGGCAATAAGGTTTGGTCCCCAAACAAATCTTTGAGGATATTACAAGCTCCTTGTTGCTGGTATCTTTGTTTTCTTAATTTGGGCCTTTGTTTCACATATTTGTTCTTAAACTATCTTGTGCTGAAACACCACAACATAAACCATTTGGTCTGAGGTACAGATGCAGTGCCTAGAGTTCAAACCCATGGGCAATAATTCCATTATAGGGTTTTGATAAGTACAGGTAGTAAGCTTTCACACCTCTTTTGTCATGTGTTTGGTGGCTATAAAGTTTTTAAAATAGTTGGAAAACATAATGACCAAACGTACTTTGTTGGCAACGCCAGCTGATTGACCAACAAAGAAACTGTAAACTAGACCCTTGTGGCTTGAGAATTAAGCTTTGTCTGCAACTGATTATCTGACAAAGAAACAAAACTAGACCTATTGTCCTTGGAAGTTTACCTTTTTATGGTGTTTAATGTGTAGTCTAATGGATAAACAAATCAAAGCTAATGGTACAGCTCACCCGTGTTATAACACAGTAGTCGGGGTCCATAACTGTCAACAATGTTATATACTGAACAGTGAGTGATACAGCAAAAATGATCAAAAATGTTGAGTTCACTTGTGCATGTATGGGGGGGTAAACAGAAAGCCAATCAAATGCCTAATAATACTGTTAGTTTATGTAAAAAAAAAAAAAATTTCACAATATGGTATTTATACATTTAATTGTATCTGATATTTTTTTATAAAGTAAATAAAAATTAGATCAAACTTTAGATTGCATTCTTTCAACCCATATTGTCATACATATGATTTAAAACAATGATATCAACACCTAATTTTAACCTATATACTTGCCAGTTATAATTTCTGTATACAACTGCATCAGGTTTAAAGTAATTAAAAATGTTATAATCACTTGCAAAAAAATGATTAAATTTAGACTGTTGTTCAGGCCAGTGCACCCTGACATTAAAAGCGTCATTCCTTTATAATTAGGATATCAGAATCACATATTTACCTCTTCTACACCCATTCTGCAATTCAATAAATGATCATCTATCTGTAACAAGTGCACTGAGTAATGTCAAGGAATTTTTTTAAAATCAATACAATATCTTGTTTTCAGTTCAAAACATCAGTTACATGTGATGATTAGCAACTGATGTTACATTATGTACAGCATGCTAGCAATTCCAGCACACAGAATGACAGAAAAAAAATGACAAACTTACATACATGCATGTAATCCATTTAAAATCCAATGGTATATGAAACAAATATGTTTGTTCACAAAAAGTATTAATTCAATAGAATAAACAGATTCAAATAGAATAAACAGTATTCACTCACATGATGTATGGTTCCTACTAAACATATTTAATGTTTTTAGGATTTTTTTTTTTAGACTGGATTGTTCTTGGGGGTTTTGGGTTTTTTTTAATAGAGACTAGGATATTTGTCAGATGTGTAATTTTCAAGAGCTCAATGTTGTAGGTTTCTAGCCACATCAGTCCTTTATTGAATGCTAATACGGCTTCAAAAACATCATTTAGTGTTTCTGGCTGGTCCTCCTGGTCACTGTCAATAGCAAATCGTACTTCCTGTTGATCAGGATCTAAGTTTTCTCTTTTGGCACCAAGAAAGAACTGGATGAGCTCAGCATAAGTCTTACATTCATTGGTAGGGTAGGCCTCACAAATTTTGACCTGGTACTGAACATTGTCAGATGAGTTATCATGTCTACTTCACACAGCTTTAGCCTTTACAACATCTTCCAATCCTGTTGGCAAAATAAGTTTGCCTTTTCCTGAACATCTCCATTGCAAGAATAAATGTCTTAATTCTCTTGTAAGTACTGAGAAGACTAATTATTTGACTAGACCTTATTTGTACTTTAGATACAGTATGCAGAGGAACATCTGTCTCATCTGGACTTTGCTGCAACAGAGTACAGAAATCAGTGGCAAGTTCAAAAGATATGCCACTGCTGATCCTTTCTTTGATCTGTTTTCATGTGTCAATAAACAATGGTCAACAATAAGCTGGTCTTCTGTGTAATCAGAGAGCTATGTTTACAGAGATAGTCACTGATCTACTGGAGTGGCTTTAGTGCTAGAGGCAAATTTGACAGGCCTTTGTACTTTAGCTAAAAAGAGTAGTTGATACGGACTAAAGACCATTATGACTTAATAGAGACATGGTGTTACGTATATGTAATTTAGTTACTTGTGTGTTAGTTTTAAATTCTTTTTATTTTAATTTTGTTTCATTACATTTTATTGTAATGATAATTTTCATTGGATTTGAGTCTCTTTTCGGAAAATTGGCTTGACCCAATTAGAATGTAACCATTGCTTAAGCACTATTTTGAGCTCATCTTGGTTTGTAGATCTTGTAAACATCGGGTGAATATGATTGGCTATTACTAAGGTCATTTTCGGCTCATGTGTTAGCTGAATTGTAACAACCTTTCTTTTATTTCATTTCCAGTGTGAGAATTTGATTCTTAGATAGGGCTATTCTTGCATATGTGATAAATGGCATTTTTTTTATTGCGCAGTTCAAATTGGTGGCGCTCTACAGTTTAGTATTTTGCATAGGGTTAGAATTTTAATGAAAAAGACTTCCTCCAGGTTTCTTCACTAGTTATACTGGCTATTTAAAAAAGACCTTGTATATCTTAGGTGTTGTTCAAAGAACCTTTAATTCCCTTTAATTTGGTGTATGATTGATGGGTGTAATATGGGTTATAGAGTATACAGCTTGGCCTTACTCCAGATGTGCATCTTTCAAAAAGTGCTAGCTCCACTTGGTCATTTTCACTTCCTGAACTTCAGAGGTAAATTGTAAAAAAAAGAGCCAATAACTTTTTTTACATTTTATATATTTAGTAATTCATTCATTGCACTTTCAGAAGCTGGTATTGTCTAGTCTGGCAAAATTCATTTTCCCTATTTTAAAAGCTACAATGGATAGTGTACTTTAGACAAATTCAGGCTGATTTTTGGAGCACAAGGGAGCAGTCATTTTAGTTAGCAGTGTGCTAAGATCATTTACAATTTCCAAAAGTACAATATCTAAAGAAATGTCAGGTACATAACATCAAAGTAGCATAGAGGTATGCCAACATTCTCTCCATTGTGCATGTTTTAAATGCAAACAACTTCACCATACATACATCACTCTCTCAAAAGTACATAATAACTGGTGAGCGCCCCCATTAGCGGTCACGTCGCCTGTCATGTGAGCTACCATGTGATCTAAAATCAAGGCTTAAAACAGCCATTTTCTACTAGATCTATTGAGTTGTATTTTAAACCTTGAGGGCTCAAGAGGTTATTGTTGTTGCCAGATTGTTTTGAAGTTCATTTATTTTTTGGAATTTAATAATTCGTTCTCTAGAAAACTACACAAGTGCTTCATATTTATAAAAGTTCTGGGAGAAAGACATTCAGTGGAAATTTATTCTGGAATTCTAAACGGAAACATTATAAACTGTGATTCAATCGAGGATCTATTGCCACTAGTACAAAGACTTTATCTGACGTCATTGCCACCATATTGGAATGTCATTGAGATTTGAACCTGGATTCAATTAGAACTGTTTAGTGATAGGACTTATATTTTTCAATTGTAGGATTAAATCTTGGATTATATTCACAAACCATAAGTCCTATTTCATATTTTTACATTGTTTTCTAGGGAAATAAATTATTTTGTTAAATTTACAAAGCTTGTTGGCTTCACTCTTTTTTTTTGTTACTTTTGTATGAGCCTACACGTAACACATGGGTAATTTCAGGTGTTCAGTAGCCTGTTAGCAATACAGCATTTTACTTTGCCTGAATACAGCAGTGGCTAATTAGAATTAAATCATGACTGTAAAAACATGTTATGTTACTAAAACAGTAGGCTTGACTTAGGACATTGAGCAATAATATCTTGCTCCAGAAAGGGACAGTGGTCAGTTAGCTATTAAAACATGCCTTTGAATGTGCAAGAGTTTGTCAGCGTAATTGGTATCAACACTGCTTAATACATTTTGCATTGGGCTACAACACAACACTCAAAAATTCCTGGCCACAGCAAGAGAGCATAAAAAAAATCATAAACTACTGCCAGTCATTTTATGTCTGAAAAATCACAGGGCAAAGTTGTTTTTGCTTTCCTAACAGAAGAAGGCAATGTTTACATTTTTCAGGGCATGTTAGTTGCCCAGTTTGCCTGGTAGCATGACCCCTGCTTTATGATGTATGATGTATGTATCTAGTTATAAACTAGACCATATTCCAGAAAGAAAAAAAATGAAGGCATTAGGAATGTTTTTGTTTATGCCCCTTTCCTGTTGATTGACAGTGCTTACAGTGTTACCCCACATTGTCCACCTGTTTTGTCCCATCCATTGTGACTTTTGGTTGCGCTCAATAACTTGTGAAGGACTTAATGAATCTGAATCAAATTTGTTATTGGTCTTGATGTTGAGAAAACTTCGATCAAATTTAATGTGAACAATTTTTCAACAAAATTTAAGAGTGTTGACCCCGGTTTGACTTGGAAATTTACCTTTCTGTTGTATTATATTGGCAAGGGCATCAGTGTTGTATGGATACATTTTTAATTTGGCTGTATATAAGTTGCAAAAATCAAAACATTTAATGTACAGAGAAATCTCTTGAGACCAGAACATTAGTCAACAAAAATCCCTTTTTTTCCTTTGTTTCAATTCACATTAGCTCAGTAAACTGAAAACTGAAAGAAATTTTCTATTCCATAATTTAAATTTTGAACTAAAATGAATCTGTAAAAAGTAATTTTAATTGGAGCAAGCTGCCAGCCAGTGGTCTTCAGTCTGTAGAGAATAATATAAAGCCCATCACAGAAACACATGCAGACATAATAAAATCCAAATTCTCACAATTATCTATTAAAAAAATTGATTAGATATTAATGTTTTGTAAAAACATATCAACATTTACAAGTTTATGATAGGGCATGTGTTGTCATTTCATTATTAGGTAAAAAGAACCTCAGTAAAGTGAAAACACCTCGGAACAGAAACTGAGGGCTTTCAGTTCTGGGAAGTTTTAGTGTAACAGAATTCAGTTATTAGACAAATGTTATTCTCTTGAAGATCACATATACATGTACTATGTTAGATTTGTATGTTTTTTTAATCTGATTCTGTAAAGAGTTTTGTGATGCATCTCTTTGAACATAAAGAAGCAACTAGAAAGATTCTATCATAGATCTGTTTCACATTTCAGGACATTAGGGAGGCAGAGCCTTGTGGGAAAACAGCTTGTCATGATGAACCGTTGGTGGGTATCTCTTACTTTTTCTCCATCCAACATTCTCTCGTGACATGCATGTGGATGCAATAACTGTTTCCAGATTCTGGTGAATGAACTATTTCAGTCTGTTGAATCACTGATTACTTCACGTTTTAGAATCACATTTTTTTTTCAGTTACCTGTTCCAGTGATTATTTGGTTTTGAAAAAGTAACAATTTATCACCTCCATACTTTATTGGGGTACATGCCAAGTATCCCGAATTGTCATTTGATTTTTGACCCCATCTTTTGATCTACTGATTTGCCAACAAGATCTCCCGGAAATAATAAAACTGCCAAGCATAGGTATTTCCAGCTAAAACAACATTCAATACACTGTTCACGACTACCGTAATCCGTCAATCAAGTTATTACAATCAGAATGTTCTCTGCCTTTTCCGTCAATTCGAAAAATGAACCTCAGATGTAATTCGTCCCCACTGAGAAATATATTCTGAACTACTTTGTTCACATGGAGCAATATGGCAGTGGAAGGAGACACATCATAATCGGAATATCATCAGCCTTTGCTGTTGTACAGTACATAGTGCACTACGCCAGAGGCGAATCACCAAACACATAAAAATTGATGCATATTCCTACAACTACTTCCGGGGTTATTTAAAAAATCTGGTGCCATGTTGAAACGTCTGCTAATGGATTCGATGAAAAATATGCCTTCGAAAAAAAGAAATATGTTTGCAAGCTCGGCGAATTTAAATATGTGAAGTGTAGTGTAAAGGGAGAAAGCTTTGCGTACTGCACAGCTTGCAACACACATTGGAACATTTCTAGTGGGGGAAAAAATGATCTTGCAAGGCACTTGAAAAGTATGCAGCACATTGCAAACGAGAAATCATCACATAATGTGCCTAAAGTAATGTAAATGTTTGCACCAACATCAATAGACAGTGTCACTAAAGCAGAGGTTCTGTTTGCAAATTCTGTGGTGGAGCATAATGTATTATTCTTGGTTGCTGATCATTTTAGTGAGCTGTGTAAGGTTGTTTCCTGACTGGCAAATTGCTCAGAAATTTTGCTGCAAAAGAACTAGGGTAACAAACATTGTTAACAATGCACTGGATCCAATGTATGACAATCAAGTAACTTTACTATGCAAGGAAAACCCTTTCTCTGTGATGATGGATGAATCTCCTGACAGTGGTGATGAAAAGTGTGTAGCAATTCTTGTAAGGGTGTATGACAGTGACAGTCACAGAGTGACGACCAAATTCCTGGCTATGCCCATTTGCAATATTGGAACTGGTGAAAACCTTTTCAATTGTCTTCAAGAAGTCTTAACAAACAGACAGATTCCATGGAAGAACCTAGTAGGGTTTAGCAGTGACAATGCAAATGTAATAGTTGGAAAGAAAAATTCTGACCTCTCCAGAATTCGTGAATAGCAACCAAATGTAATCGACTTTGGGTGTATCTGCCATTTGGCCAGTACCTGTACACAGTATGGTTTGAAGAAATTGGCTGTCCCAGTTGAAGAACTTCTGGTCGACACCTACTATCACTTCACTTACAGTTCCAAGCATAGAGAAGTGTATAAAGAATTCCTAGAGCTTACCAACGCTGAGGAGTACAAACTGGTCAAGCATTGTAGCACAAGGTGGCTGTCACTCCAGAAATGCATTGCACACTTCATTCAACAGTGGCAATCTCTTCAGTCATATTTCCAGAGGCATGAAGATGCTGAGACGACGGGGAATAGAGTGAAAAGATCTGTGGAGAACCTTAAAAACCCAGAGATGAAACTGACATATCACTTTCTTCTATACATCATGGAACCACTGAATGACTTTAACACCATGTTCCAGGCTGGTGATGCTATGGTGGGATACCTCCACGTGGAGATGGAACAAATTATACGGAAATTCATGGGAAAGTTTGAGAAGACGAGTGTTATCACTGCATCAGCCAGCATTACGGAGGTCAACTTTATGTCACCAGAAAACCAACATGACAACTCTTTGTTAGCAGTGGGTATGGAAGCCAGACGTTTCGTTCACAACAACCAAGACGACATTTCTCCAACCCAGCTGAGCTCCTTCGTTAGGAGTGTGAGGTCCGTCTATGAGGAAGTTACAGCAAAGATGCTAGCCAAGTTTCCATTTAATGACCAGACATTGAAGGCCCTTGGTTACCTGAATCCTGAGAGGAGATTGGAGATTTCAGTAGAAGCTGTGCTTCAGCTGAGTGACAGACTGGTCACAGCAACTGACAAACAATGTCAACTTGAAGATGAGTTCAGGGACTTCCAGCTCTCCCCAGCCTCAGACCTGCCCAGTTTCACTCAGGGAGAAACACCATTGGATGTCTTCTGGGTAGACATGAGCAGAGTTTCCACACCCTTGAAGAAACCCAGATTCCCAAATCTAGTGAAGCTTTCTATGGCAGCACTCAGCTTGCCACACAGTAATGCAGACCCTGAGCACTGTTTCGGCATGTTTAAGAAGATTCAGACAGACCACAATGGAAATTTATGTGGAAAAACTGTCATGACTAATATTGTGTAAGATATGTGCAAAGTGTGACTGTTTTGAGCTCAGACCTTCAAATGATTTGTGTATCGCCGTAAAAGGAGCTTCTCTACAAGACTGAAAGACAACCAACACATGTTGAAAAAAAACCTAAGTTTGTTTGAGTGTTTGAGGTTCCAGTGTGTCATTATTTTTTAATCACAGTGATACTTGCGAAGATTCTTAAAAAATTTTTTTTTGAGATTAATAAAATAACATATAACAAAATTAATAAAGTTCAGTAACTATTATTCATTATAGTTATTTTACTTAGTTGTGGTACGATCTGCACTTTTGCGCTTAAACTTATGAGAAAAATAATCATTACGCTAATTTCCCTGATTTGGACCCAATCTCCCTGATTTTGAACACAAATCTCCCTGATTTATGTCAAGAAAACTTGGCATGTATGATTTCCTGTATACCTGTCCATAACTATCTCCATCGAAACCTAGTGCATAGGTTGCCCACGGTATGTGATAACCATTTTTGCTGTTGGAGGCTAGATTTTGGGAATCTCTGTTAGGATCCTTGGCAGTAAGAATCAGATATATGAAAATTTCAGTTACAGTGACTTTTTTTATTTATTTTACCAAAATTCAAACATGCAGTTATATCAGAATTACACATTTTCTATGTTATGGTTTTGTGGTTAACGACCACTGTGTCAGGGTAATACGTAATAAGAATCATGTGAATTTGCCATGGCAGGTAACTGTTTTGTGTATATCTTGATGACTGTTTTGTTTGTTTCACAAATATTTTGAAATTACATCCAGTTTTCTATGTTGTATATTACAGTGTTCCCATGGCCACCAACACAGCCTACCAGGAGATGACAGAATTCTGGGCTAAAAATAGGAAACTCAAGAGACCCCTATCCCCTCACCTCAGGATCTTCAAGTGAGCACAGTACAATTATTCTGTATATATTTTTGTACAAACTTTCAGACATATTATTTTGTCCAAAATTAAAGTTGTTGTTTTGTATATTGACCACATATTAGAAGGGAAAAAACAAAACATTTGGCTTGATACTGACAGTTTCCCCAAAACAGCATGAAAGATGAAGTTATGAAAATTTAAATTTGCTCTACACTATCACAGATTTAGATGATCTTAGCATTCAGAGTGTTTGAGATGGGTTATAGAGCTGTTGGGGTTTCCAAGAAGGAACAGTTGACTGATAGCTTGTGTTAGATTAGTGGAGCTTGGGAATTGCTGGGTCAAAAGAGATAACTCTTTCTACTTAATAGCATTTATGTAAAAAATCAGACATTTCTTTCATCGCATAAAGTCACATTGGCTTTTAAATGAATTATTAGTAGATACAATGTAACTCCACTGTAACATGCTTTTATGCAACACAAATTTAGATGTGGCATGGTCATAACGTGGCTTCCAAAAGTTTTTACAGTAATCTCACCAATTGCTTGAAGTACTGCAATGCCAAAAGAAAGAAAAGTATGATTTAATAATTTGGTAAGATATGTTGTATTCTTGAAGAATAATTAAATATAAAATATCTTACCCTAATTTATAAATTAAATTATTTTCTGCCTACACCTATGAAAACTGGTATGTAGTACATATGTCTAAAAAAGTTACTGAATTGTATGAAAACTAGTTAATATTACAGAATTTTCGTGCCCGAGTGACTTTAATATTTTCAATTATTCATTAATTACACCTCAGTATCTTTGTTCCCATTTCATCTACACTCATAAAATTGCATATATATATATGCATATATATATATATATATAACTGCAATAAACTGACAACGAACAGTGCAAAAATAGTATCTAGGCTAGTTAAATACTAGTTTTGCACTGTTCGTTGTCAATTTATTGCAGTTATCTTAATCAATTCCTGACCAATGTGATCCCTTGCTGGATCCAGTGTATTTGAAATAGGCTAGTTAGATACTAGTTTTGCACTGTTCGTTGTCAATTTATTGCAGTTATCGTAATCAATTCCTGACCAATGTGATCCCTTGCTGGATCCAGTGTATTTGAAAGGACTGTTATTCGCCATATCATTTGTATTCTTTATATATATATATATATATATATATATATATATATATATATATATATATATATATATATATATATATATATGTATGTATGTATTTAATACAAATGAACCATGCAGAAACTTGCTCAGTGTGATCCAATTTTCACATTTCAGTGACTGTTGTATTTTTAACTATTTCACTACACCCTCAGCCTTTAATCTTGTTGCACTTGTACTTATGAAACTTGATATTTGGAGTTATCACAAAAAGTATAACTTAACCATAATAAAACTAGGTCACTATGACACCATTTTTAGGCTTTAGTGACTTGTATTTTCAGCAGTTCACTAATTATGCCTACAATATCTTTGACCCTATTTTAACCATACCAAAAATAAGGTGCACATGACCCAGTCTTTATGCTTTATTGATTTTCAACTTTCTGTTAGTTACAACTTCAATATCTTTGACTGGCCTTACTTGCAGTGATGAAAATCAGTATGTGGATGCATCTTATGGAGAATCAACTTTACCAAAACTATGTAACTGTGACCTAAGTTTCAGGCTTGAGTGACCTGTATTTTCAGCTATTTGTTTCTTATATGCTCTATATCTTTGACCCTATTTCACTTACACTTGATATGAAGATGTGTCTCAAGGAGTAACTTGAGTAAACCAGAAGTTAAGTTTCTGTGACTTAATATCATGGGTGTGTTTTCATTCAGACTTATCTGTATATTGTAGGTTACCCCAGATGTGCTTATGTTGGCAAGGTGAGTTGTTTTTATTAGTAAATTCTTTGTTTAATGACTTACCTATTTATTGTTTTTTAGGCCACCTCTAGTAATGATGCTGTCCCTTTGTCACAGAACCACAGGAATAGCCATGGCACTGAGTAAGTACACAATATTTTCCACCAACTATTTACATTGGTCTTGATGCTATGTCCTGTGTACTACAAATACAAGCAACCTAACCCCAGTTAGCTATATTTAGAAGATGCAGTTCCTTGTCCTTTCTTCCAAGTGTTCACTATTTTGTCCATTGTACCTTTCTGCAAATTGTTCTTGTCCTGTTTGGTACACGGATTGTTTTTATGCAGTGTTCTTATGAGAGCTGGAAAGTGCAAGTGGTTGTGAAACTAGTAGCTTACTGGCCTAAATCATTCACCAATTGTTCCCAGTATCTCATTAATAAAGAAAAAAAATACAAGACACTTTTGTTTTTAAGGCTGTCTTTTTACTACCATTTAAGAGAAGGCTCTGTATGACAGAATTCTTTCTAGGTCAGTAAGCTGAAGTGGTTCCCATCCAGTATCCTGTCAGTTCCATGCAGGTGCAGCAGCAATACCAATTAAGGTGAAGTTTGTTAAATGTATACAGGGAAGAGTGGAACTGACTTGTCCTAAGTTTCTGGAGGGTGCCAGATTGGCAAATACTATAATTTTGGCCATTTGGAAAGACAAATTACATTGTTTACTAAAGACTTTTCTTAGTGCATATAAATTTATGAATTGTACTTGTAAATTGTAAACTTCTGGATTTTTCATAACTGAACTGCTTGTATGTTTACCTGAGCAACATAAAAAAATTTCTATAGAGAACTCCAGAACAGAGAAAATCCCTTCTGAATTTTCAGTCAAATATGTGTTGAGTAAACCAGAGTGTAAGTGATACGTGATAAACAAGTGGAGAAACAATAGATTTGCAAAATCCCATTTGTACTGGTATTTATTTTTCCCAGTCACTATTATAACATACAGTGTGACCCCGCTATAACACGGTAGTTGGGAGCCATAGAACCCGACCATGTTATAGACCGAACCGTGTTATAAGCAACCAGGTCAGTTAGCAGAAGAAAATGATGCATGTACCCAAAAAGTGTGAAGGGGCAGGTAGGGGTAGGTAATGAATGCGGGCGCAAAAATGTGCTTCATTGGCACAGTTATCATCTTAAATCGATGCATATTAAATGAGAAATACAGCTGTAGTAAAAACAGAGAAGGCATATATAATATTTTACTTTATTCAGAGAACCACGCATTGGTACATATACGTGTATGCTGTTTATATATACATGTCTAATGCATAGCAATAAATAAAGTATCAACACCGTGTACTCACCCATGAACCACGTCACATACGTTGAATCCACAATACAAGTAATTCCATCAAAAATATGCACACACACACAGATTTAAAATATTCAATAATTTTGTCACAGGTCATATAGGTCTGAATTCAGTAGGAAAAAAAATAGCATAGTCACGTAACGAATGATGAACCACATTTACTTTTCAGTACGTCCAAAGTTGGTAAAAGTTTCCATTTTAAGCGCCATCGGTAGAGTTCGTAAGCATAAACTTTTATCCTGTAAAAAGGAAACTTCCACGGCACAGTAAAAACGTTCCAGTCATGTTGGAAAATGAAACAATCCATCAGATTCCATTGATTTTATTTAGATTCGGTAACGACTTCCTTTGAAGAAAGGTTCTTTGTTTTTATTGAAGATTGTAGTCGGCTTTCTTTGATGAAGGGTGCATGCGTTATTGAAGTCACCGCTAAAGGACAGCTTTGGAGAACCAAACAAATGCCCGTTTCTTATTGTGGCAGCAACATCAAAAAATTGTATTGCGTGATTGAGACTGATTTTTTTTTTTTCCATTTGCTTAGTTCGTTTTCATAACAATCAGTACTTCAAAGATAATGTTTTCTTTGAAATTTCAGCTACTATTTTATCTGGGTACATTTTTTAAAAAACTAATTGGCCGTCACATGGTCAGTTGTAGTTACTGTTCCTCCCTACCTATTGAATAGACAAGTGAGAGCTGTTTTTTTTGTTGTTCATATTTATGGTAGTGGAGTGATGCTGCCTTCCACGCATGCGTCAGAAATTTAAAGAAAGGGTCAGTTGACAATAGAGACGCAATTGTTCTAGACTGATGACAAGGATTACTACAGAAAATGTGAATGTTCTTAAGGATTTAATTCTGAGTGAAAAGAAGAGGAATTTTACTTACCATCTACATACAAATGTCAGTCTATGTAAATATATTAATTACTAGCTAGCGGCCGAAAATCCGACGAAAGATAGATTATAAGATAATGCCTCATCCTGTTGATCTCTCCTACCAGAAATGTAAATTTGAAAAAAAAGTGGATATCTCAAAACATACAGTACTCATGCTAGATGTCAACATAAGCAGATTATGATATAACAATGTACTGTTAAGATGGTTTGTCAATATGGACAAAGAACTTGTTTATGTAACAATAGATAAATTTCAGTGCATTTTACATCAACTTTACGGCTTCCTTTCACGGGGCTTGTGAATTTCTCCACTCTAAACCAATGGTTGTATATACAAGTTTAAACAGCCAACAATGTCGCCAATAAAAAAAATCGCTAGATGGTATATTTTGCCACTAATAAGGGAAAAAAGTCACAATTTGTGACATTGGCGAAACCCTGCTTGATTCCTGAATAAATTTTTAAAGAAGAAAACACTATTTTTTCGTGTATGAGAAAAATGCATATAAAATTTCAGGAGCCATGCCATGATCGTCTTGTAATATTCCTACGCGATCTCTTTCCTAAAATGATAATAAACTTTGTTTTTTTCGTACTTTTAAGAAAGAATTGTTTGGTTTTTTTCGTGTACAAGAAAAATACATGTATATGAAATTTCGGGAGCCATACCACGACCGTGTTATATCTGAATTCGTGTTAGAACGGAGTG
>JAECUM010049730.1:0-28110 GCA_016617855.1 Megalonaias nervosa | reverse complement strand
GCGGTTACCTATTACGGGGATAATAAATGATTCATTAAAAAATGATTATAATCGTTTTGCTTAAAACTATGTGTTTGTGGTTGCTTTTTTGTGTATGTCTTTCCCACCAAAGAAACCCCCTGTCACTTTTCAAATGTGTGTATGACGGTGAGGGTTTAGTCGTGTGTCCATTGTATGTATGTTTTATTTGCGTTGTTTGCTGCTTTCCTTTTAATGATTAAATTTTATGTGCATCTGTATTTTGTACTTGACCTTTGTCTAAAATCAAGTTAACGGTGTCCCTGACATTTATCTGATAACAATATAATACATAACTAAAATTTCTCTAAGATGATAGATCTTCAGAAAAAGTTTAATAATAAAAGTGTTTTGTGAATCTGTGTCAAGGACATTAAGTGGTCATTTGGAAACTCCTAAACCTGTTGACAACTTTGGATGTTTTAGCTAGAAGACGGACCTACATCCTCGCTCTATTATTGTCTCAGAGGTTTATAAAAGTTGTTTACTTAAATCATTTTTATTCTTGCCTTAGCGTCCAAACCAGAATCATCTTAGAATTGCTTTGTTCAGTTTTTAATTTGGGTATATTTATTTATTCAAATGATTTTCGCTGCAATTACAAAGTGCTCAATAGTCTTGGACTAAAACATTAATTTGTAATTATAGTGAATTCAGACTAAGATATTTTGGATTATGTTATTGTGATATACCAAAAGACTGTTAACACATCTCAATATTCCAGGCCATTGGCACATTAACACGTTCGAAACTACAAGCACATCAATACATTCCAACTTAGAAAATTTTGAACACTACTGGAATTCAAATGGAGTTTCATATATTTGGAATTGTGATAGAACATTTACGACTACTATTTGGGATTTAATTCACAAGTATGTAAGTTCTTTTCAAATTTTCACTTTGTATTCTATGCAGATAAATGAGTTGTTGAATTCGACAAAACTTGCTGCTTTTTTGCTCTTTTCGATTACTTAGCTTAAGATCATATAATCTTAACACTATTATGACTACCGACCTTTTCGTGAAATATTGTGCTTTGTATGGTTGAGATATCGATATCATTCCCACCAAAATCCTTTCCCTTATCAAAAATGCTTGTTTATATGTTAGTTTATAGTAGTGTATCAATAAACAGTTACTATCCTTTTTGTGTCATAGTGTGCGTTTTTATTGGTTTGGTGTATGTATAAGTTTGGTTGTTTGTCCTATTAACACTAACCTTCCCGTTTGTCCCCATAACTATTGTGTCCCTGTAAGGGGGATTCAATTTAGACTAAAGAATTAGAACTGGTAAGTGGAAATCACTCCCTCACTTTACATACAACTTCGGGTTGTGATGTTAAGAGAAATAGTAGGCAAAATCCCCTTTTTAAATGAAATGAAGTAGATAAATATTTTCCTTATTTTGAAAAACAAATTGCTGCAAAATTTGAAATGGCGAGACCTCTGAACACTTTTATTACAAGGTGTACTTATTGGCAAAGCTGACGAAGTATATACCTCACTGTCAGTACAGAAAAGTGCTGATTACAGTGGCTAAGGAAAATATTGTGAAGGGTTATGTGTTGGTACCTGAAGCATATCGAGTAAGGTTTACAACTGTAAAAGGAAACCGGACATATGCAAGTAGAAATTTCCAAGAGAAAAGAACATTTATTTGATAGGTAATGCTCAAGCAAGAAGATTGGTCAAGACTATGACAGCCTCAGACAACTCATTAATTAAAGCGTTCAAGAACTGCGTACATAGTGACATCAAGACCTACCGTGATAAACAAAAGGTCGAAACTTTAGAAAATGCTGCATGTATAGATGACGAGTATTCCTTGACTTACAAAGTTTCATTTGTTAATAGGTCCTCCTCTCAGCAGGCTTGGTAACACAAAACATCTCAGTCTCATACGAGCACTTCCAAATGTCAATCTGGCACAACCTTTAAAAATCAAAAGTCTTATAAGACTGATCAGAAATTGTTACATATACGTGCACCTATGCAAACAAGGCTGGTTATTTCTGATTGCTACAGACTAAAATGTATGCAATATAATCAAGGCAGAATTATTGTAAATACTCTTATTCTAAGAGATCAAGGTCACGATCATGTATTGAAAGCAATACACTTGTTGGGTCAAACAAGTCCGAGACTGATTTTACTATAAAGAATTATGAACCATTCATGTCCAAGGGTTCCATAGTACTTATTGATGATTATGTCAAGTCTATCCCTATTAAAGGCGTAAGGGACACATGATGTTCTCAGAGTCATTTATTATGGTACTTTGCCTTTTACTGAAATAAAATGCTTCTAACGAGAGTGTTCTTATTCAGGGAGGAGAGTGCAGCTTTGTTAATGTTCCTCTCTAATGTGTAGATTTGTCGTTAAACTTGGTCTCAGGACCTGTGACAGGCGGCACAGTGATTTCATCAATTTATTACTATACAATGACCTAGCTGGAGGCAAGGTTGTGGCTAATCAAGCTGTAACTGACATTGTTTGGATCAGAAAATCGTTACCATTGAAAATGAAATCTCTGATTATTATCCAGCTTGTGCAGATACTAGCACTATGGCAACATATCTCTTTTGAATGATGTTGATCAGAAAATTATTATTTTAGCTGACACATTTATTGGCCAGGCTTTTGATGGGGACAATATTGCTCCTGGTGTGGAACAATCAGGAGATATTAGTCACAGCTATCCTCTTTCCACTATTCATTCTTTCAATTCTAATCAAAATGACAAACGACTCATTGTCGAACAGGAACAAAATGCTGCGATCTTCTGTTTGTTTCACAGTACTATTAGCAAAACTGAAACCCCGCTCGTATATGTGTGTTATTTGTTTTGAACATCGGGTCATTATGAGAAAATAACGTGCACCTGAGGTACCTGCTGGTGACGAGTGGTCATTAAGCTATCAAATTGTTGTTCCTAAGTCGCATGGATAGGATATTTTTATTACTAGTCATGAAAACTCTTTGGCTGTTCGATTAGGAGACCTTCTGACGTGTCACAGAAACTTGAATCAATTGTATTGGCCGAAAATTAAAAAGAAGTTGTAAACACTGTAGATCTTGTCAAACATGTCAAATGGTAGGACTACCTAATCAGAAGATATGTAAGTCTCATCTGCAACGTGTTCCTGCATTTGAAGAACCATTTAGCAGAAGATGGTAGACTATGTCGGGTCCTTACCTACGTCCGAGTCAATATGATATTAAGGCGTGACAGAAATACACTGGAAAAGGGTTTGCAGCCTACCGATAGAGTTCTGGCTCTCTTGCCCATGCCTCAAATTCCTTTTCATGCTAACTATTATAGTCCTTATAAAATTGGAAAGAAGGCAAGTAATATTACATTCTTAGTAGTCCTCTGATGTTAATATGTCAAAGGGATATCTGGATAGAGATAGCCGTGTTAATTACCTGTCCCACACGATGAGGATTAAAAGGCAGGAAAGCAATCAGACTGTATTTACGCTTGTGTAGCCAATTTCGGAATTTAAAAAAATCGAATAATCTGGACAAGAATGTTAAACGTAATAGACACAAGAAAAGAGTGAAATAAAACAGCTATTATTTGAATATGAGCTCTTGTTTCCACATTTTCCAACTCCATCAAATGAAATCTACTATGACGTTGAAATTGTAGACTATACCCCTGCAAAACATAATCCGTAAAGAAGACGTCCTCTCAAACAGGAATGTTTGAAAAAAGGAAGTTAGGCATTTGCTGGAGAATGATTTCATAAAACCAATTAATAATGGATGGAGTTCAGTTTGTGTTCTTTTGCCGAAATCAGATAATACTTTCCGCATGTGAACAGTGCGACTAACATAGATTCATTTCCATTGCCAAGAATCGACTACTGCATTGACACAAATTCAAAATATGTCACGAAGTTTGACCTTATGAAAAGATTTTGGCTAATTCGACTCACGGATAGCGAAAAAGGATATTTCGGCATTCGTAACTCCAGATGGTCTTTATCAGTATAAAGTGATGCCGTGTGGGATGAAAGGTTCACCTTGTACTTTCCAGAGTTTAATCAACATCTGGTCTAGATACATCGATAAGATCATCATC
This sequence comes from Megalonaias nervosa, assembly GCA_016617855.1. Taxonomy (NCBI): domain Eukaryota; kingdom Metazoa; phylum Mollusca; class Bivalvia; order Unionida; family Unionidae; genus Megalonaias; species Megalonaias nervosa. Next base: position 24,002 of record JAECUM010049730.1, on the reverse strand, counting down.
TAGAACTACATATGGTAGGATCTCTTGGAAACTATCCAGAAATGTTTGACAGACTCATTGATGCAAATTTGACAAATAAAGTGAAAATGAGTTTTGCTTTGCTTGTGGTACATTATTAGAACATATTGTGGTACACGGTGACGTTAAACCTAAAGAAGTTAAGGTCAAAGCTATCTCTGAATTCCACGTGTCTGTCAGTAAAAAGCGTCTGATGTGAATTTTTGGTATATCTGGATATTATCGGAAATTTCGCTCCAGTTTTTCCATTTTCCATTATTGCCGAATCCCTGACAAACTTAGTGGGCAAGAAAACAAAGGTTCATTGGTCTGAGAAACGTCAGTAGGCTTTTGATTTGTTAAAGGCCATACTTAAGAGTGCACCAGTTCTTTCAGTTCCAAATTTCAGTCAATTGAATTAAAGGTCTGGTGATGGAAGTGTTATTGGAATTGGTGGAATATTGTTTCAAGAAGACAAAAATGGTGTAGATCATCCACGTTTTCGGTACAATTGTACGGAATTGTGGAACTGTGATGAACATATTTTAAGTGCGCTGGTGAGAAGAACAAGGTAAAAACATAAATGAAACCGTAGAAAATAAAACTAGCATGTAATCTTGGGGAAACTAACTGACAAAATAAAAATCAAGAGATTTTATGACAACGATATGTGTCTGGGAGAAGCCGCAGACGCTTATTCTTTCCAATGGAAATACTTGTTTACTGTACGTTAATCTAAATAAATTTGAAACAAATATTTTAAACCACAAAAACTGGCATCATTATGTATTGACACGGCGGCTAACAATAGTAAGTTAAATGCGATATAAGGTATATACATTTCATTACAAACGCCGAATGACCAGCATTTCTTTGTCTTGAATTAAGCCTTTTTCATAAATTAGAAGACAACATCACGTTTAATATCTTTTCCTTTCGTCTAACTTAGGTGTCATAGCAACTTTTATTAGTATATCCATATGTGTCATGTCCATCTTTTAAAATCTGTCCATATGTGTCAATTCCATCTTTTGAATCTGTTCATAGGTGTCACCTACATCTTTTAAACCTGTCCATATGTGTCGATTCCATCTTTTAAATTTGTCCATATGTGTCAATACCACGATTTTGAATCTGTCCATAGGTGTCATCTCCATTTTTTTAAATCTGTCCATTGCATTGGTGTCATATTCGTATGTTTAACTCTATCTACAGGTGTCATATCCATCTTGTTAAATCAATTCTATATTAAATTTAGGGGGTTGTACTATAGCCTCAAAACAGAAAATGGAACAGGGTAGGACTGTTTAGCTTCAAGGGAAAAATGAAACAGGATGGGACTGTTTAGTCTCTAAGGGAAATCGAACAGGCTGAGTGGGTCTATATAAGGTCAAGGGTGTGATAGGGCCAAACACAATAGAGACATATGCATAGACAAACAAACAAACAAATACACAAAAAAGGCAAGAGAGAATATACATCTTTTCGAGGCAATGGAGTGGCCCTGAAAAAGGGAGTTTAACTTTCTTCTGCTTTGTCTCCTCCTTTCTTCTTCTTCACGAGCACCTCATTTTTTGCATGACATTTTTCTTCCCATTCTGTTTCTTCTCCTCCTTCTCCTCTTTCTTCCTCTTCTCATTCTTCTCTTCTTTTTCCATCTTCTCATTCCATCTTTTCATTTCCTCTTTTTCCTCGGTGTCCTACATTTCCTCCTTTTCCTGTTTTATTAGCTCTCCCAATATCTTTCCCTTTCTTCAAATTATTAATCTCCATTTTCAATCTATGCGGGCTATAAGCGCTATACCTTATTCTGATGAGCATTTCCTCCATCACGCCTATAGTATCCACCACCTCTTGCAATTTCATCATCTTCTCAGCATGGTTTGAAGCCATTTTTGTTATTCAATATTGAAAGGTCGCTAATGACGATGAAGGAGGCGAAGTAAAACATCCCTCTTACCAACTACCATATCAACTACCAAACAATCCACAGTGATGAGTGTTAACCTAAAATAATTTTTTTATGCAAATCAACACACTAATACTAACATAACCACTACACTTTCCATCAATACATAGTGGAGAAGGAAAGTTTTTTTATTATGTACAAAACACACCATTACCTACAATCACATCAGCAAAGGAGTTAATGTTTATAGTGACACTACTCCACATTCACAAAAAACAAACATTCATGAGTGTAGGAACAAAGGGTTTGTTAATGGACAACACACACACACATACGTACACGCACACAAACACAAAAAGACACACACACACACACCCGTACGTGCACGCACACAAACACAAACAAAAATAAACACACACACAAACAATAATATGATTGGTAACTTGATTGTCTCTCTTTTCCAGAGATCTGGTAAGCCCTGAGAAGGGCTGTTTTTATGTAACTTCAAATACACCTGGTTAATGCTTGTACCTTCCAGGCCGGGCACCACACACGCAACGTCGGCTCCAGTCATTCTCCCAATTATTATTTGTTCCTGGGAGTACAGAGAGGGATTGAGTGGCTTCACTATCCCATTCTTCTGTTTGAGGGATAGTGAAGACCTGTTTCCTCTGTCTTCTTTTATTTCACACCAGTTGATGCTGTTGCCACCTTATCTCCTGCCGACGCTGCCGCTCCCACTCTTGCACTGTCTCTCCAACTCCTCCCAGTTTTCCATCTGGGGGACAGCGGCTGTTGGTACCGGTTGTAGTCACTGTGGTTGTGGCTGACGTGGTGGTGGAGGTGTCATCACCTCTGGCTTCACCTCACACAGAGGCCTAAGTATAATGTGAGGCAGGATCATTTCCTTCTTTTTCTTCTCCTCTTCTTTCTTTTTTTTTCTCCTCCTACTCTTCTATCCTGGCACTTTCCTGGATCGCCTCCATGGCGAGTTCGTCCAGGATGCGCCTGGCATACCCCATGTGCATTTGGAGTTCAAGAAGTTTGGCTAGTCTGCTCATTTTCTTTTACTTTGTCACGTTGACAGTGGGTTGCCAGACTGACGAAAGCTACGCCTTGTATGTCTGAAGCACGGACGTGAAGGGAAACATCCCCCTTATGCAAAAACTAACAATGCCCACACCATCACCAATAACATGGAACGCTCGGACCTAAAAGAAACACTCACGTTCACTTTTTTCCTACAAACTCACTTTATTACCACTCCTACATATAAAAAAACACAGTGACTCTCTTACAAGCTAGGGAAACGTAGTGCTTGTAGGCAAACTTCTATTTCTTAACCTACAGACAAACACACAAAGACAGACAAATATTTTGGCAATTTGACTAGCATCTCTTTTCTTGATTGTTGGGGGTAGCCCTGAAAAGGGCTGTTTTTTGTTGGAGGGGGTTATGGCAATCTCTTATCCTCTAAGTTTGCGTCCCCGTCTGCCTGCAGGTTTTCCCCACAGGATGTGGTTTGCTTCTGCGGAGGAGAAGGAAAACTCTTTCGTGTCCACTCGGCAGTCCACAAAACCTCTGTCTGGCTCCTGCTGTTGTTGGTGATGCTACAGTTGTTGCTGTTCTCTCTGCTGTTTCTGAAGTCTGTAATTCTCGGTCCATTCTTCTTGCTCCTTCTTGATGTCGTCTTTAAACACCTCTACTATTAGGTCTTGGGTCACTTTCAGCATCCTAACATTTTCAGTCTCATCAGGCTTGGGTATCAGGTTTCGCCTGACACGATGCAAATTCACGTGTTATTCGTTCAGCATTGCTATTCTTGAACACATCTTCATAGGTTGACTAGTCAACAATGGACGGTCAGACTGGAGACTGTCCCCTCTTCATAGGGTTCAAGAGCGGACGCGATAGAAAGCATCCCTACGATTTATTTTGGTAGGAACGCTATATAGCTTATCTTATTATGAGGGATAGAGGGAAGTCAAAGAGGATGTATAGTGATAAAAAAATTTTGAAAAAAACCCACTAACACTTTTCTCAAAAGATAACATTTTTTTTCAACCAACAATGAACCAATACATAATATAACAATGCATATAATATCAAAGAACCACTTTTTGACAAGGCTGACAACGTTGTGAAGTCAAGTGAGACTTCCACGGATGGAAGTCATTTGGCCATTGATGGACACTACGTTTCCTAACTAAAGACATATCCAAAATGGTCACAAAACCATCGATTCTACTTTTTCATCGTTTCTAGAAAAGTCACGATCATAATAAGTCACTAAATGTTCTAAGGGATATCCAAGACTGCGTTGATGAAGAAATACACACAATATTGTCCATACACCATAGAATCTGTGCCTTGTAATTTCACATTGTTGAATCGTGTCGTCTGGGCATTTTCTTCTCATGAAGTCGATGACGTCGTCTTCCAAAGGCGGTAATCCATACGAATCAACATACTCCACACAGGCATTGTGGGGAAAGTGGACGGCTACCCAGTGGGTTCCTAGGAGATGACTGTCGTCCGTGTTGATGACATAAGCTTGATTGTCTTTAGGTTTGCGATAATTAAGTTCATCTTTAGCGCACACGACAGGATTCCAAGAAGCAGTATACGAACTGTTTTTCAAAATGTAAAGAAGTTCCCAGGTATCCATTTTTGTTTTGTTTTTTTCTTGTTTCGCGAGTAATAATAAGTCATCAATTCAATCCTGACTTTTTGCTTGAAAATCTCTGTCAAGTGATCGTCTCTTCATATCCGTACTCTTGGCCAAGATAGATTCGATGCGATGCATCTCTAGAGCAGTGAATGGAGGGGAGGAATGATCAAGCAAGTCTTTATACCACTGATGCAACAATGCTTCTTCTGAGATGCGTCCTACAGATACTGGTCCAATTTTTCTTTTTGACTCATCATCAGACATTTATTTTTGTTGAATTTCGCTGGGATGATCGTTTTGACATCCACTGCAATCTTTCTTGGTCAACACTGTAATGGTTTCCGCGAGATGTTTATCAAATCAGGAAACTAAATGTTGCTCTTGTTCTGGCCATCTCGACATCACCATGTCCTCTTCGTCTTTGTCTTTTTTGGTGGGTGGTTCTGCTTCCATCATGTCCTCCCATTCCATTTCCAAGGACTCTCCACCATTCAAAGAGGGAAAAGAATCTTCCATAGCTTCTAATAGTTTAGAATGACTTCTCTCAAACTGTTGATTTCTATTGTATTATCAAATTCGGCATACAAGATGACGTTCAACGTGTTGTCTGGGGGTAGAGGATCGGCAAACTGAAGTTCCACACGAATTGGGCAGGATTTTATAGGGTGGAAATGTCACTCGTCGCTGCCTTGGTCTTGAAAGAAATCAAAAGCCCACATCGCGTAACCTCCTGAATAATCGTCGTACGTAATGCCGTGTCTGGTGTGAGTCTCTAACTATCAGGTAGCTTCGTACAGGGACAAGTGCGACCTCAAGTAATTCATCTCGTTTGCTTTAAAGCTAGGTTGGTACGGTACACAGGGTCTTGCCATCTCGACTGACTTCAATTTTGGACATGTTGTAATGCTTAAACTCAAAAGGATTTGACTGTGAGCTCCGTTGAAGGCTGAATTCTTGACGATACCAACGATTAAACGCTTGGGTAATTGTCCTTGGAACAAAAGATCTTCTATCATGGATCGCTGTCCTGCGGTAATGGCGAAAGTTTTCACTTCCACGCGTCGTATTGGATATTTGGCGGTGGTTCCGCTCAAAGTGTGACTGATGTCGGTTCCAACTTTAAGTAACACTTCCACGCGTCGTACGTAAAGTCTGGTATCTTCGATTTTGGTTTTGTACTCGTAGGCATGGGCCATCAAATGGAAAGCGGTACTGCTTCAATTCAATCTGAGACGGACATCTTGTACCCACATGTCCAAATGCAAACGATCCATCAGTTCAAAACTACGTGCTTGCAAGATTTCTTTCGACGGTCGTTGAATCCCACATTGTGAGGATTGTCAACTACTATTAGGTATGTGTCGTTAAACACATTGGCACCCGCTGTGTCAAGTTTCCATACCATGCAAGCATCCAGGCGAGTGTTCTTGGCCTCCTTTCCGTACGTCAAGAGATTTTCCAGGTACGATCGGCAAGGATGCTGCTGCTGACTAGTTTGTTATTGAAATCCAAATCCACTTCGCTGAACAAGGAATGCATGAAATTGTTAACGGGAGCTACTCTAGCATCGGCTCCAGGATTGGTGCCGTCAATTTTTTTCAACTTCGATTTTTAACTACAGGTAACTGATATTCAGATCGATGTAATTTTCGGGCTGTACTATGATTTCAAATTCGATGGGAGCTGAGGCTGTCAAAGAGGAGATAGGATGAAATTCTACCCATTGGGATTCTTTCATCGTCATCATGGTGGGAGGCATGGCAAACAGATCCAGGTCCGACTTGGAACATGCTCAATACTCTCGGTGCATCATTTATCTCTCCCTCTCTCTCTGTTTTTTAAGAATCAAAAACGTGTAATTCTCGGACGGTTCTTCTTTTCTTGGTCTTTCTAGCTCTTTTGGTGTGAAGTCCTCTGGAGGGATGTCTTCGTCGTCGTCTCTTTCTGCCTTGTCCTTGTTGTGGCGTCGGAGAAGCAGGAATGCCTGACTCGGCAGCGTTCAGGGCATTTATAGGAGTTTCTCGTCGACCCGGTTTGAAGGAAGAATTATTTGCCTCCTCTCAAGGAAGCTTCTTTGAGGTTTTGTTTGTCGATGATGACATTTTGGAGAAATTATTTGCCTTGCGTCAAAGCGGCATCTTTCAAGGCGTACAATCCTCGTGTCCCCATTGGTTTCAAAACGGGGACAACCGAACGAAAGGCCGATTTCAGCATATCTCCTAAACTATGAGCCACGCCTCGGTACACAGGATATATGACTCACAAGTCGTTAGAGAATCGTTTTCGAAAATGGAGTTTCACTGTGACATTCCCTTTGGTGAATTGAATATTTTGTGCCAGATCTCCTTCTATAGTAATGTTGACACTGTCGAAATCCGACTTACTGACGGGTAAATAGTGAGGATGTACAAATTCGCGGTGAACGTGATACGTTTTTCCACCTTCCTCGTCAGCGGCTGTATCAGAATCCACTTTGAAAGGAATTACACACATCCCACCACATAGGAGTACACAAAAATCAAATTGAGTCCTTGGTTCAGTTCTACAGGGGAACGAGAAAACTGCACAAAATTCAAGTTGCTGGCAATGAGTGGTACTTCGTTACCTGTGATCATCTTGACGTCTCCACCCAAAATGTCAAACAATTCTCGATAAAATCTAAAGGCCAATATTTTCTCATCTAAAACTTTCAACAGTAGGCGACGGGATACTTTATGGTACTCCATCGTGACACTTGTTTCTGGCTTTGTGCAATAATTTGCCAAACATTCCATTGAACCTGGTAGCAATCGTGTTCTCCAAATGTTGACCACTAAAATAATAGCCTGGCGGAAATGACAACATATAGATGTACCGTGGAGTATATTAGGGGACACTGTTCGCTTCTTAGAGGTATCTACAGTTTCGTTTTTATCCAAGTTGTCTTGCACTTGGTCGTCCATGATTTCGACCTCAGTCAAGTTTTGTTTTTGAGTGATGTTTTTGATTTGTGTAGGGTGAGTCGACCAAAGCCACTTCCCAATGGGCTTCGTGATCCAATTGGATGGCATGAGGTAATTTGGCCGTGAAACAGTCCAATGTGTTTTTGGGAAACACATCCATGGAACTGTCATCTGGCAACGTTAAGTAAAATTATTATTCATAATTCCAGAGTTCTGCTGTCCAAGGGTTCACTGGAAGTCAGAGGAGTGGCTAAAAGAGGATTGCTGTTGTTGTTTGGATGGTGACTGTTGAGAGGGTGACTGATGTTGGGCGCAAGACGACTCCCGTGGTTACCGTTAGTGCATTTCATGGAAGGATTAGGGAGAAGGTAACCCATGCAACTGCGCAGTAAAATGGTCCACAATTGTTTGTCTCCTTGTTGCAAACTCAGATTGGTTGCCAATCTGAGAAAACTGCACAAAATGGCAGCACCGATGACACAATACACCACAAAGATTTGGCAGAAAAACATGATTTTCGTGTTAGGAACATGTTCTTTACCACACCCACAAGGGTTGTTTTTGTAGATCTTGCACAGAACAACTCGGTGAAGGGCTGTGTTGATGGGTATGAAGCGTCGATCCAAGAAACAAAACTGGAAGGATATCCTTTTCAACGTACTTTGACTTCTTTGACACGTCGTGTTCCCACTTTACGGGTTCTTCAATCGAGAATGCTTTCGATATCTTCTTTGTTGGTCACGCGTTGTAACTCGGGCAAGTAAAAAGTTCCTTTTAACACTTCCCCGTTCATGTCTTCCAATTTATAGACGCCAGGATGACGGCCACGCACTCGTCCAGTGACACGAAACAATTTGGTGGCTCAGTTGGGTAAGTAACCTTTGTTGAAAGTGCGTTTGGTTTTGCCGATGCACACCCAATCTTCCGTCGTCATCACTTCACCTTTCTTAGGGGCAGTCACAGTCAAGGACGTGCCAAACAGACGCTCAAAGACGGCCAATTCGTTGTCGGGGGTCACTTTTTGGGCGTGGGGGTGGGGGTGGGGGGTGGGGGGCACATCCGATGCTCCGATGGTAAGATTGGTTATACGCTTCGACCAGGTGCGGTAAGACGTCGATGTACTTGAGAGTGTGTTGATGCGTAAAATATTCCACATGCGTTCTTTCAAGGTGCGTTGTAAACGTTCCACGATGCTGGCTTTGGTTTCGGGATTTTCGGTGGTGAAAAAATGAATCTCTCGTTTCTTTAATTCCTTTCGGAAAGCTTCGTTCAGAAATTCGGTGCCTTTGTCGGTTTGCCATCCTTCAGGGTGACATCCGCTTTGTTTCAACGCCAGTTTGAGGGTTCGCACTAACTCACTGCTCGATTTGGAAGTCAATAGCACGACCCAAGCAAATTTGGATAATACGTCGATGGCACAAAACAAATATTTGTAGCCACGATTGTAGCATACCCAATGACAGACATCGGATAAATCGGCTTGTCATTGATGATCGATGCCCTCCCCTCGGGTACGATTTCTGGAAACTTTTCGTCGAATGGGTTTGTATAAGGTGTACGTGGCTTGTTCTTGAAACCATCGTTGCACTTGAGGTAAACGGACAGTTTTCAGTCGGGTTTTGACAGCACGATACAATTTCTGAACTCCTCCGTATCCCGCAGGATGGGATGGATCGTAGAAAATGCTGGCTAACACATTCTCCATCTGGACTTTTTTTTAAATTTCTCACCAACTCTTCACTGATGGTGCTTTGGGTGGGGTGAGGTGGTGGTTTGGAAACGGCTTTACGTGTCCGACGTGCCACGGGAGTAGAAGTCGATGGTAATTGTGTTGGTGATGGTGATAATGGGATGGCCTTGGTCTTCCATTCTTTTTTCACTTCTGGTTTCCCCTCTTTGTGTTTGACTTCTGTCGAAGGGGGAGTGGAGATCATCTTTGTAACCCAATCTTTAAGTTCTTCTCGCAGGGGTGTGGGGGAAGGGGTCAACAAGTACGCTGAAATTTTACCAGGAATGGGAGCTGCTGACGGTGTTTGAAAGACTTCTCCTCTTGGTCACTAGGGTGGTGGTGGTGGTGGTGGACTTTTCATCAGGGTCTTGAAATTTTCCGGAGTCGGTTTGGCTGTTTCGTCTAAAGCTTTCTGGTGAAAGAGTTGAAATCGTTGCAACACTTGACCGTGCCGTTGCGATTTTTCCGTTTCTGGCAATCGCTGCGATCCATCAACGATTGGAATTCTTGTTGTAACTGGGTCGTCTCGGTCAAATGAGGATTGGGGGGTAAATGTTGGGTCCGTTGTTCTTGCCAACGATGGAATTCCATCCATATTTGTAAGGCACTAAAGTGAGTTTTCCTCCTTCCATCAGATTCCAAAGGTCACGTCTGAGATCTTTTGACCCCAGAGACCCCTTTCATTTTCTTGATCCTTTTAATCTTTGAGCCATTTGTGAGCAGTAGCTCCCACAAGTCTTGTAATCAGTGGTGCCAATGTGTCTTGTAGTATGGGTGCTAACAACAGGTGCACAAATCCTCCGCGTTGTACCAACATCTTTTTCTTTTGACGGATGGGTATTTCCGTTCGGACCATTTGGCGAAGAACGTGTTGATGCCTAGCTACGGATTCTTACTGATGTTGAGACAAAGGTATCGTTCCTTTCAAGACATTCAGACTACATTCGCACACGGTATCGATGACGCCTTTGGAGGCGGTTTGAATGAGTTGTTTTCGCAAGGGTGGAGGGGCTTTGGACAGGACGGAGAACACGTCCCTATGTTTGGATAAACGAGGAGGCAGTACTTTCCTTTTCTTTCCTTTGAGGATTCAAGAGGGATTTCTTCTGGGGTGTGACATCTTTGTTTGTACCTGGGAAAAAACAAAAAATACACTGACGTCGATGCCTTGGCAGACGCCCTTTTATCTTATATTTTGGAGAAGTTCAAAGGGTTTTGGAATTAGTCTTTCTGACGAACTCTGACTATCGCTTCGTCAAATATGTGACGAGTTTTTTTCCTACATCGCCAAACAAACCTCCCCTTTGGTTGCTCCTCTTTTTCTTTGGACGACGAGTCCTTTTCAGAGGTACACGTTGATGCTTGGCTAAGCGCTTTTTCGGGTGCGGAGTCAAACTACGAGACTGTCCTTTTCTTTTTCCTTTTCCTTTCTGGACAGGAGAACGACGATGGTGATGGTGTGCACAACTTTTAGTGGACATCTTTTCGCGTTCAGGAGCACAAACACAATGATACCCATCGTTTGTCCGAGGTCTTTTTTTATAGTGGAATGTGTTGCCACTGATTGTCTTTACGTCGGATCAACTTGATGACAGGCATCACACATCGTGGAGGGGTTCGCAACGGACTTAATCGGGAGAGTTCTTGCTTGGATAAATCCAGTAAATTCTGTAACATGCCCGATCTCTCTTGGACTTTGATTTTCGGGGCTCGTACTTTGTTAGCAGCTGTCGTAGCAGCTAAAGAGGTGGAGGGTATCACCGCTGGAGAAGAAGTGCCTTTCTTGCGGGTAGAAGATGTTTTCTGGGGTCTTTTCTGGTGACTTTTCTTTTTCTTAGGCTGTGACCTGGTCTTGACACCACTGCTCTTTCTCTTCTGGGTAACTTTGGGTCGGGGAGTGGTTTTTTGCTTGGGCATGACTTTGAGGGCATTGGGATCCCATTTTCAGAGCGAATGATGACATTCCTAGAGAACCGCTACCTCCAGGTTTCAAAATGATTTGCTTTTTGGTTTGAGTGTCGATGCGGAGATCTGCCATTTCCGTCAAGGCTACTTTGTTTCTCTCAAAAAAAGCGTTTGGCTTGATGTGGAATGTGACTGGTGCCTTGCAGTAACTGACGTGCTGTCACCGTAAACCATCGCATGACTTCTCTGAGACTGGCTTCTAAGACATGAGCCCGTATTTGTGGGTTTATTTCTCGACTGATACCGTACAAGGCACGATTCAATTTGACATGAAGATGAAACTGAAAGGACGTCATGTTCACGCTGTGTGAGACAGACCAAAAGTGTTCGAGGTTTCTATAGATTTTTGTTAATTCGACGGGGATGTGTACACGAGAGGCCCTCCGTCTTGGCACCAGTGGTGAAACAGATGGGTACCAAATCGCAAATAATCGGGGGTTGTGTGTTTTAGATCCGCGAGTAAATAGGCGTGAGGGATTTGAGTGGCATCGTCGTTCGCATGTATTAGCCAAGGAGTTCCTAACTGTTTGGTTAACATTTGCATTTGCGATTTATCTCTAGGGCTTTTAAACAAGACCACGTAATGAACATTGAGCCTGATGGTGGGATGGGCTTTACTTTGTTGAATCAAATTTCGGATGATGTAAATGACACTGACATTACGATGATGCCCATTGCGCATAAACCACAGCTTAATTTATTCATCGTCTTCTCCTAACATGTCGTCGAAGGTGGCCAGATGAGTTTGACTGGGGTCAGACACGATCCCGTCGTCTTCGTCGGGAATGCCTTCCACAAACACAAATGGATCGCCTTGACTTTCTCGCAGGAGGCTGCCACTCTTTGTAACACCACACGATACGTTGGGGTGGACGATCGATCAAATGATGTTTATGTTCGATCAAACGTTTGCCAAATTCGGTTTTGCCTGAACCACTAAGTCCAGCAATTAACACGTTAAAGGGATGGCGAAGATACAAGGCCTCCCAATTGGCACTCTCTCAGTTTTCGTCGATGACGTTGAAAGTGTAGGAAGAGGAGGAGAGACAGCAAAGGTAGCCCTAGTGCAAGGAATGTCACTTTTTAGACGAAGATAGACAAAACAAAATTTTTTATACTTTTTTCAGGACGTGTTTATTTCAAAAACATTTTTAAAATGGTAAACGAATGAAAAAATACATAAAAGCTAAATGGTTAAGTACATCGATAAAATACACATCAAACGATCAAAGTGGAATATAAACTAGTCACTTTACAACAGTTTTGGTGACGAAGGTGTGGTGTCCAAGGGACAGTTTGTAATGTTCTTAGAAGCTCTATACTTAGCACAGTCACACAGGCGTCCTCCCGGAAGGGCCTTTCGGGGATGTCCATGTCAGTGATGGTCCTGCCCTGAATGGAGTGGATTTCTTCAGTGTCGGGTTCTTCTTCTTCTGGTACTGTGATTAACACAAGTTTAAAGGTTACTTTTTCACTGGACACTTTAAGTTCACTTTTTCCTTTGAATGCATGACACAAAACTTTGGCAATGTAAGTCACTTCTTTCATCCAAGCATCGAAACCCAGACTCTTCCAGTCAAGTACATCTTTCCAGTGAGAGTGTAACCAACAAGCTATACACACATCTTCTTAAGCATCCGGAGTGGGTAAAATTTCCCAAAGAAACTTTTCTTCAAAGAAAGGTCGAAAAGTTTGCAGATGAAAGCGCAAGGCTTTTAACAGAGTGAGTTTCTCGTGTACATTTAAAGAAACACCATCATGTTTTTGGTTGTTCCCCACAGTACAGATCGTACCGAGCCCACAAGGAATCATATGGTAAACGAAATCACAGAAAGCAAGTCACTAAGACACACACCACACGACGACCCAAATTCATTGGATACAGTGCTCTGAAAAAAGTGCCCTGTGAGAAAGTTACAATTTGTACACACGTAATGATACAGCGAACACATGTCCAAGTATTTGATTATTTCTCCATTCTCCTCGTCGTCTTATTACAGCAAACATGTGGCATTTGTCCATCCTCGTTACAAACTATCCAGGGGGTTTAGAGGGTCCACCAGCTTGTAACTTTCCACGATACGTTTAAACTCGGGATCGGTTTTCAAACGGTGATCATAGTCGTGTTCCCACATTTTCACCACTTGGTATCCTTGCTGTTCTAACTTTAAGCGTGGCTGACAAGTGGCCTGGTACAAGTCTTCCATGGAATGTTGTAAAAACTGATTTTTAGTGTCACGTTGAGGGTAACAGATGAGACATCCTTGAAATAAGCAACCGTTAAATTCGTACACGATCTTGGTGTTTTCTAAGTCCCAACAATTCACAGAATACGTTAGGATGGTCTACTCACCTCCTCCGTTTCGGGCGTGTTGGATCCATTTGTCTTCCTTGTCGCACACGTAATGGAGCCATCGTAGAGATTTGACCGAGTATTGACGTTTGCCAATGTTGGTCGCTTGATGGAGGATGAGAGCCAGGGTCTTCTTTGCCATCAGTCGTTGGCGGTACACTAAGGAATACGCTTTGGCAATGGTGCAGGCTTTCTTCAACGGATCGATCCCTCCGTGCTCCATGAACAATTCTCGAAATTTTCCACAGCAACGCCGTAAAATGTCCACGTCGGAACGACACTACTTTAACATTTCTTCCTGAAGCGTGAGGGTGGTACCAAGCGTAGAAAGCTACTCGTTGATCGGTGCGCATGTTGTCGGGGTCGAAGTATTGAGTTTCAGGCAAATGGGTTAAAATGGCGTGTTGATTGGCTTCGGTATTGAAAAAGTGCGGAAAACAGCCTTTGGCCATTTCTGTCATTCCAAACGTTTTAGGCATTCGGCTCAATGGCATAGCCAAGTAACTCACTGAATCATTAAACTGCACTTGTCTCACTTGCATGCAGATGAATTTAGATCCTGTTACGTGTCTAGACTCGTAAAAAAGTAACAAAGAAAAGAATGAATCCAACAAGCTTTGTAAATTTAACAAAATAATTTATATCCCTAGAAAACAAGGTAAAGATATGAAAAAGGACTTACGGTTTGTGAATCAAATCCAAAAATTAATCCAATAATTAAAAATATAAGTCCTATCACTAAAAAGTTCTAAGTGAATCAAAGTTCGAATCCCGATGAAGTTCCAAGATGGAAGGCGATGACGTGTTCTATAACCTGCTTTGTGTTGTCGTGTCAACAGTTCCTTGTTGAATCACCAAGAATAATATTCCGGCTTTAGAATTCCGAATAATTTTCAGTAAATGTCTTTGTCCAAGAATTTTGATCAACACTAGATAAAGTCTCCAGGGAAAATAAATTATTAATTCCGAAAAATAGAAAAATTCAATTCAAACTGACAACGACAAAATAAATACGTTTGAGCCCGAGGGTATGAATTACGATTGACCCAAAAACACTATGAAACGTCACTTTAACTCTAACTACAACGCAATTTAGATCTCCCGTGATAGGGTCACGTGATGACTTAGTTCAAGCGGCGTGGTAAGACCACACGCCGGCTATCACGTCCACGATGGACGAATTCGATTCTACTGAAGGGATCTTACTATAAGACTCAATAATAAAAAAATTAGAAAAAGTTGTTTACAACAGAGCTGAAACTGGCCCTGAAATCTAGGACAACAAAAGATACAATGTTCTACGAACTGCGTATTTATCAGGTTTAACAGAACTGAACTGAATTTTCTGGAAAAATGTCAAATCCAATGAATAAAGTTATTATTAAAATAACATGTAATGAAATAAAAATCAAATATAAAGAATTAAAACTAACGCACAAGTAATTAAATTAGATATACGTAACACTTCCTCCCTTAAAGAAAAAGAAAGATTTATATAATAAAGCTTTGTTTTCACCATATGTTAATTATACCTGAGATAAATTTGTTTTACATATGAACTCTTGTGAATTTTACAAAGTGTACATGAAATAATATTTCTACACAAGGGAAAATGCATCTGCTATTAAATTGTTTTTTCCCTTGATGTGCCTGTAACAACAAACTCAACCTTAATAATCTTTGATTTTGTTTTTCATCTTGTCGATGAAAGTAAGGGGGTTGTGATCCCTAAACACAACAATCGGAGAAGGAGCTGAACTAATGTAAACTTCAAAATGCTGTAATGCCAATATCAAAGCCAAACATTCCTTCTCGATTGTTGAGTAATTTCTTTGGTGCTTATTTAATTTCTTAGAGAAATAGCACACTGGATGATCAACACCATTTCTATCTCCTTGAATCAATATTGCTCCAACCCCAACATCACTTACATCAACAGATAGTTTGAAAGATTGACTGAAATTTGGAGCTGTAAGAACTGGTGCACTTTTAAGCATGGCCTTTAACTTTCCCAAAGCCTCCTGACATTTTTTAGTCCAAAGAAACTTCTTTTTCCTGCTCAATTAATTTGTCAGCGGTTCAGCAATATTAGACAAATTGTAACAAAATTTCCTATAATATCCAGTGTTCCGAATATGTAATTAAATTGCTTGTGTGTTGGTTTTAAATTCTTTTTTATTTATTTTTGTTTCATTATATTTTCTTGTAGTGATTCTTTTCACGGGATTTGACCATTTTCGGAAAATCACTTTTCTGTTTTGACCTGATTTGAACGTGAAAGGTATTACATTATCAATATTTTTAGCTCACCTTGGTTGAGACGTTTTGTAAACACTAAGCGACAATGATTGGCTATTACCAAGGCCATTTCGGCCCACGTATTAGCTGAGTTGTAAACAGCCTTTCTTTTTTTTATTTACAGCGTTGGGAATCTGATTGTTAGATAGAGGTATTCTTGTCTACGTGTTAAATAGCATCTTTTTTTTTACTGCGCTGTTCAAATTAGTGGTCCCGTAACCTGTCAAGTGAGCCACCATGTGATCTAAACTCGAGGCTGAAAACAGCCAATTGGTGGTAGATTAGTCCAGTCGTATCTTCACACCTTGAGGGTACAAGGTGTTTCAATACTTGATGTCAGATTGTTTTTTGAAGTTCATCTATTTTTTGGAATTTAATTATTCATTCTCTAGAAAACTACACAAGTGCTTCATATTTATAAAAGTTCTGGGACAAAAACATTCAATGGAAATTTATTCTGGAATTCTAAACGGAAACATTATAAACTGTGATTCAATCGAGGATCTGTTGCCATAAGTACAACGACCTCACCTGACATCATCGCCTCCATATTGGAATTACATCGAAATTCGAACCTGGATTCAATTAGAACTGTTTAGTGATAGGACTTACGTTTTTGAATCATAAAATTAAATGTTTGATTATATTCTCAAACCGTAAGTCCTATTTCCAATTTTTACATTGCTTTCTAGGGAAATAAATTATTTTGTTAAAATATACAAAGCTTGTTGGCTTCACTCTTTTCTTTTGTTACTTTTGTAAGAGCCTACACGTAACACCAGCCATACCTAAAAATCGCATCAGTTGCTTTTTACTAACAGGCACAGAGATATCAGAGATAGTCTTGACTTTGGCATCTGTAGATTTAATTTGCCTATGTCCCAAGATGTTTCCTAGAAATGTTACACAAGCACGGCAGAAGTCACTTTTGGATAAAGTGATTGTCAAATTTGCATGAGTGAGGCTGTCAAGGAATTTAAGAATTGTTGCTAGATGTTCTTTCCAGATGTCGTTGTAGATGATGACATCATCGATGTAAACATCACAATTATCTATACAAGAGGTAATCATATTCATCAAGCGTTGAAAAGTACTTGGCGAACCCTTTAATCCCAAACGGCATCACTTTATATTGATAAAGTCCATCTGGAGTCACGAATGCCGATATTTTCTTTGCCTTTTCCGTTAGTGGAATTTGCCAAAATCCTTTCAGAAGGTCAAATTTGGTGACATATTTAGCATTTCCAATTTTATCAATGCAGTCATCATTTCCTGGTAATCGAAATGAATCTGTGTTTGTCACACTGTTCACCTTCCTATAATCAGTGCACATACGGAAAGTTTTATCTGGTTTCGGAACAAGTATACATGGTGAACTCCAGTCAACTTTACTGGCCTCTATGAAATCATTCTCCAGCAAATACTGAATTTCCTTTTTCAAGTATTCATGTTTGAGAGGGGTCATCCTATTGGGTGATGTTTCACAGGTTTGGATTTCACAATCTCAACGTCATGAAAAATTGTATTTGTCCTCGTACGAACATCTAGAAATAAGTGCTCATATTTAAATAATAACTGTTTAAGTTCACTCCTTTCTTGTTGTTGCAAATGTAAAGTTTCTGGTCCAGATGTTTCATAATTTCCGAATTCCGAAGATTTGTTGCTCCAAGATCATCAGTTTCCAATTGAATTTCTTCACTTAAATCCTCAGTTGGTGGGACAGGTACAACTAAATTAATTGCACGATTTACTTGGCTATCTCTTTCAATATACTAGTACTCCATTAAGTTATTTATATCAGAATACTATTGTTACAATTTAACTCATTCATTATCTTCTT
This sequence comes from Megalonaias nervosa, assembly GCA_016617855.1. NCBI lineage: Eukaryota > Metazoa > Mollusca > Bivalvia > Unionida > Unionidae > Megalonaias > Megalonaias nervosa. The sequence continues at coordinate 6,298 of JAECUM010049730.1, read as the reverse complement.
TACTTTGTAAGGGCCGTAATACCTAATTTGAAGAAAATTTTGAAGAATGAGCGAGAGAGAAAGAACTCTATTTCAAGACACCAAAAGTTCCCTTCATTAAAGTTTTGTGAAAACACAATTTCACTTTTGACTTGAATTGCTGGATGTCAAATTCAAGCATAACAAGCCGGAAAATTCCAGACCTAAAATTTGACCCTTGATCCGGTTGGACAGATTTGAGAAGGCCAAATTGAGTAATACACTTTATCAAAGCTTTTACTATAGTTTTAGTTTTAATATTCCTCAAAGGAATTGCCTCTGGGAATCTTGTTGACGCACACATAATGGTCAACAAGTATTGGTTGCCTGACTTGGTCTTAAGTAAGGGACCAACACAGTCTACCAATATTCTGCTAAATGGTTCGTGAAATGCATGAATAGGTTGCAGATGAACATTAGGTATCTTCTGATTGGGTTTTCCTACCATTTGACAAGTGTGACAAGATCTGCATGTATTTACAAACATCAGCTTTGATTTTTAGCCAATAAAAGGAAGTCAGGATCTTGTGATAAGTTTTATTTATCCTTAAATGATCAGCCAGAGGAGTGTCATGGGCAAGACTAAGTATTTCCTTTCTGTAAGATTTTGGAACTACAGTTTGATAGTTCACTGACCTCTCGTCACCAGCAGGTACCTCGGGAGGTCTCCATTTTCTCATAAGAATTCCATTTTTAATGAAATAACAGACAGGTACTTCAGTGGCTTCAGTTTTACTAACGGCCCTCTGAAACAAACAGGAGATCTCAGAATCGTTTTCCTCTTCGACAACAGGTAATTGTCGTTTGTCACCCTGATTAGAAGAAAGAGAATGAGCAGTTAAAAGAGGATCGCTGGGATCAATACCTTTTGATTGATGCAAACAAGGAGTAAAAGTGACCTCATCAAAAGCTTGGCCAATACATGTGTCAGCTAAAGGAACATTTTCCTTATCTAAATCATTCTTAAGAGCTTTCTTTGCCATAGCTCTAGTAACTGCACAAGATGGGTATAAATCAGGGAATTCTTTTTCAATAGGATTAACTTTCTGATCCAAAGAAGGCTTGTCAGTTACAAGTGGATTAACCACAACCTTGTCTCCAGCTAGGTCGTTGCCTTGTAATAAACGAATGCTCTCAACGGGTAAAGAAGACACTATTCCGACTATCACAGGTCCTGAAACTAAGTCTGATGACAAATTGACAGAATGGAGAGGAACATTAACAAAGCCGCACTCTACTCCCTGAATGTGAACATTGTCATTAGAACAGGACCTCTCAGAAAAAGGCAAAGTACCTGATAATAAAAGACTCTGAGAAGCTCCTGTACCCCTTAAAATTTTAATTGGGATAGGATTGGCCAAATGAACCAAGAGTGATATAACCCTTCGACATGAATGGTTCATAATTCTCCATAATAAAATCAGACTGGGGATTATTAGACCCAACAAATGTATTGCTTTCAATACATGACTGTGACCATGTCCTCTTAGAAATAAGAGCATTTGGGATATTTCTTTCTTGATTCTGATACTTTTATTTCAATTCGAAGCAATCAGAAATAACGTGTCCTTTCATCTTGCAATAGGTACACGTAGGAAGAGACAAGGAGTTTGAATCAAGTTTATCAGAAGCTTGATTTTTAAAAGTTGTGCCTGATTGAGTTTTAGAAGGACTCGTGTTAGGCTGAAATACCTTTTCACCAGTAGACTGCTGAGTGAAAAACTTGCTTACACAGAAACTTTATGAGTTAAGAAATACTCGTCATCAGCAAGAGCAGCAATTTGCAAGGTTTCGATCTTATGCTCATTAAAATAAGTCTTAATGTCACTATGGACACAATTCATGAACTCTTCAAGTAATATAAGTTGTTTGAGACTTTCATAATCTCGATCAACTTTCTTTGCTAAGCACCATCTATCAAATAACTGCTCTTTTTCTCTTGCAAATTCAACATAAGTTTGTCTAGCTTCGTTTTTATAGTTCCTGACGTTTTGCCGATAAGCCTCAAGAATTAACTCATATCCCTTTAAGATGCATTCCTTAACCAATTCATAGTCAGAACTTTGCTGTACTGATAGGGATGCATAGATATTTCGGGCTTTGCCATAAAGTACATACTGCAATAATTGAGTCCAATGCTCCCTTGGCCATTTCAAATTTTCAGCTACTTTTTCAAAATAAATAAAATATTTCTCTACTTCTTTTTCGCGAAAAGGTGGTATTAGCCTAAAATTCTTTGTAATATCAAAACTTCAATTTGTATGTGGAGTGGAAATGTGCATTTCACTTGCCAGCTCTATTTGTTTTATTCTAAATTGATATTCCCTCTCTTCCTTCTCTCTTTGCATTTGCATTTGCATCTGTCTCTCTCTCTCTCCTTCTCTTCTAATTGCATTTGTTCTTTCTGTAACTGCATTTGTCTTTCTTTCTCTCTTTCTTCCTTATCTAATTGCATTTGTATCTGTTTCTCTTTTTCCTGTGTGTCTCTCCTCATTCTGAAATAGTAACTGCATTTGTTTCTCTCTAGCCTCTCTTTCAAATAGGATTTATTTTTCTTCTTTTTCTAAATGCATTTGTTCTTTTCCTTTCTCGAATTGCAACTGCACTTGTTTCTCTTCTTTCTGTAAATGCATTTGTTCTTTCTCTTTCTGCAGCTGCAGCTGCATTTGTATTTGTTTTTCCTCTTATCTTTCTGAGGTTCCAGCTTTCTTAACTTTAATTCCATATTGTATTTTAATTTTAATCCCTTTACTTTTACGTCAGAGTCTGATACAGACTTACTGATCGAAATGAAAACACTTTTCTCCTAAGCATTCTTTTCTACCAAATACTGGATCAAAATGTTTTTTATTTCTTGCTTCATTGAAGAAGTTTTTGCCTCAGAAAGATCGTATTTTCTGGCAAGTTCAATCAATTCTTCTTTTTTCAGAGAATCCAACTGCTCCTGAGTAGGATTTGAAAGAAAGATGTCCACTTTTGATGACATTGTGAAAAAGCCTGTTGATTTCACTAAAGATTTCAAACAAAATTTAAAATAGCACTTTGGATTTCAACAACTTCTGAAAATTAGGAGAATTTAAATTTAAAAAAAAACAATTTTCTGAAATATTTTAGCCAAATGTCATATATCCCGGACGAACCCCAAATTTCTTTGCTACGTGTCTAGGCTCGTACAAAAGTAACAAAGAAAAGAGTGAATCCAACAAGCGTTGTAAATTTAACAAAATAATTTATTTCCCTAGGAAACAAGGTAAAACAAATATGAAAAAGGACTTACGGTTTATGAATCAAATCCAAAAATTAATCCAATAATTAAAAATATAAGTCCTATCACTAAAAAGTTCTAAGTGAATCAAAGTTCGAATCCGATTGAAGTTGCAAAATGGAAGGCGATGACATCTTCTATAACTTGCTTTTTTTGTCGTGTCAACAGTTCCTTGTTGAATCACCAAGAATAATATTCCGGCTTTAGAATTCCGAATAATTTTCAGTAAATGTCTTTGTACATGAATTTTGATCAACACTAGATAAAGTCTCCAGGGAAAATAAATTATTAATTCCGAAAAATAGAAAAATTTAAATCTAACTGGGAATGACAAAATAAATACGTTTGAGCCCGAGGGTGTGAATTACGACTGACTCAAAAACACTATGAAACGTCACTTTAACTCTAACTACAACGCACTTTAGATCCCCCGTGATGGGGTCACGTGATGACTTAGTTCAAGCGGCGTAGTAAGACCACACGCCGGCTATCACGTCCACGATGGACGAATTCGATTCTACTGAAGGGATCTTACTATAAGACTCAATAATAATTTTTTTTAAAAAAGTTGTTTACAACAGAGCTGAAACTGGCCCTGAAATCTAGGTCACCAAAAAGATACAATGTTTCTACGAACTGCGTATTTATCAGGTTTAACAGAACTGAACTGAATTTTCTGGAAAAATGTCAAATCCAGTGAATAAAGTCATCATTATAATAACATGTAATGAAATTAAAATAAAATAAAAAAGAATTTAAAACTAATACACAAGTAATTAAATTACATATACGTAACCCTCCGTTCAAGGTGACTTTAGGAAGTTCCGTGCTTTGTTCCGTATAGTGGGATAGCGATGGCAATCTCCGTAATGTTCGATGTCCTCTTGGCTCCACGTCTCGTCGATAGCGTCTAAGATCCATTGAGTAATATTGGCCAGCTTGTTTGGTCCCCTAAAGATTTTTTCACGTCCTCAAGGAATCTTGCTGCGGTGAGGGCAATGACTAAAGATAGGGTCTTGAATGCACTTTTCGCGCGCTCGATGAGCCACGAAGAAATTAGGAATGGAAATACCGGTCTCTTGCATGCATTGGGGTTGATATTTTTTAATGTTGCATTCGTGTTCCAAGTCCACGATTTGGTGACAAATGTGACATCGTTTCTTTGCAGAACATAAGTGAGCCTAGGCATTATTGCTACGTATCACTTGTCCACAAGTATAGCACAATTTCAGGAGTTGGCATGCAATTTTCTGCTGTGAACCTTGCGTCTTCAGATGTTGTTTGTAACAGGTAGGATTGACAAAAATGGACTGACAAGCAGGATAATGCACTCGTTGTTGTACTTCGTCAAGTCAGGGTTTAGAAGCCAAACATCCCTCACATTTCGATCCACATTGCTTGTGTTGCGATCGATTGCTATACTCATAGTCACATTTCTCACAGTAATAACCGTATCCCAGAAATGCGGTGATACTGGTAATATTCATCGTGATGATAAACGTGAATTTTTGCCTCGAAACAACAGAGGTCCGCGCACTTCTTGAGGGTGTACTTTCAATGTGTAGCGTGGAGTCAAGACGTCTTGCAATTATTGCATTCCAGGAATGCGGCAGGGTGTGTCTTTATATAGGCCAGCTTGCTGTAACAGGAGTTCTGCTTCTGTTCGTTGTTTGGCTCGGTCCGATTGTCGAATAGTTTTTCAGACTCTTTTCCATTCTACCGTGTCGTTCTTGTCAGCATATGTTCGTCCCACCACGATGGCTCGGGCTAAACATATCTGGTCTTGAGGGTCGTTAATTTGGACGATGCTGCTCTTGATGGTGCGAAGGTCGTCCACCAATAACACCTTTTTGCGTTGTCCATTCTCTTTTGGAAGAGAAACGTGGGCTATGTACAGTGTCGCTTTTCCATCGGTGATGTGAAACTTGTCGTTGAACTGCTGTACATGCTGAATCTTATCGATTACTTTGGAAGGTGTCAATTCTGATTTTCTGCTAAAATCGATTCAAACAGGGGACTTCAGACTATCGTGATAAATGGAAAGTGTCAAGCGATCGTCTTCTTTGGCTCGACATTGCTGTTTCAGTGTGGTTAACAAAGAATCCCACACATCGGTGATGAACTCCTCTGCTTTCTCTATCGGTACGACGGTTTTGAAATCTTTAAACTTCACCGTGTACCTGTAGGCCGTATTTCTAAATTTTCTAGATGAGCGTTTATCCGTCTCTCGAATGTGGTAGTACTTTTCAGCGGTTACTGGTGGTGAACTTTGGTTTGACGAAGACTCTCTGGGTCTGGATTCTGGTTTACTCATGTCATCTTCAAAATCGATGGCATGAATTTGAGCCAAGACTTCAGCTACTGTGCGAGGCGACGGGTCACGTTTCTGCCTCTTACATTCTTCTCTTTTCTCCACGAAATAGTTTCATCTTAAGTGCAAAAAGTGAGATGATTACATTTTAAACACCATGGTCCCCTATATATCAATGTAAGGCCAGTGTCTTCCCTATATAAAGGGTCAGTATCTTCCCTCAAAGTATTCATTTCACTCTCAATCCTAGCAGAATGATGGAAGAGCCAACACAGATCAAACTTCTGATCAGAGCTTTGCGAGGTGTCATACGAAGGTTTTCTTCAAAGAAACCGACGGACTACTCCCCCTCCTTTCGAGATAAAAGTCAAGATACTTGATATATCTGTCAGAAGAAAGGGCATTGGGCTACAGAGTGTCCACAAGTTAAAGCAAGGCAGGCATTAAAAAGGACAAAAGTTAAGATACCTGCTATCATTGTAACGGGAAATTACATTGGTCTTAAGACTGCCTTAAGAAACAACAAAAACAGAAGGAGAAGGGCTCTGAACAGGAAGAAGAGGTACCTTCTGAAAAGGAAGAAACCAGACAAGAGATTGGAGAAATATAGTGGGTTTTCGCTCTTTCTATTGCTTAGTTTAAGACCATAGAGTCGTAACAATATCTGCGTGGCCGCTTGATCAACCAGAGATGGATTTCTAAAG
>JAECUM010049729.1:0-16951 GCA_016617855.1 Megalonaias nervosa | reverse complement strand
TCAAGGACATGCGATTGAAACAGAAGTATTTAGATCAGATAAACTCAGCCCCGGCGAGAAATTGTCAAAAATAAGGAGATTTTTAAAATTATTGGATCTACCTGATGTTGTACCTGACGATTTGTTAATAACAACATTATCGATATCAGGCTCAGATTTACGTATGTACATCGAGGATATGATCGGCGATTCTGATCTGATTCAGAATTATAATGATCTATTAAGTGATTGGTCATCAATATTTCCTGAATTAAGATTATCACATAAACCAAAATTAACTGTTAGGGATATTATTGAAAAAATCAAGTTGATCTATAAGAGTTTTGGCGCATCATTAACGGCGAATAATAAGAAACACGCAGAAAGGTCTGATTATACACTTAATTATCCTATATGGCCTAGATCAGATCTTCTTGATAACCCTCGTTGGAGAAATTGTATTAATACAGATCAGGGGTTTTACGGCGGTGATGATATTACTGTTATAAATGAACATTCGGCCGCGTTGAAGTTTCACGTGTGGAGCGTCAACGGTTGGTTTAACAATTAATCCTGACTGTTATGAACGAACCTTTAGATTTTGATAATAACAATTATTTTTGTGATGGAGAAACTGCGATTTTCTCATATATAATAAATGTTATCGCAGTTTCTCCAACTTTTATATATATCACAAAAAACAAATATTTTTTTATTGTTGATGTGGAAAGTGTGATTATCGCAGTTTCTGCATATAAGTCACAAAAAAAAATAATTTTTATATTTGAAAATTATTGATTAAATATTTATAATGGCAACAATAGAAGATAGAAAAGCAATTAATATTTTGTATAGCCGCCTTAATTACTTTGAAGATGTATTATTTCACGGCCCAGACGGTAAACAGTATATTATGCAGCCGCCCGATACATATTTAACATTTAAATTAGTTGATAATAAGATCATTCCTTTTCTCGGCAAGGAAACTAATCTAACATTATTTTCTTTGAATGAAATTATTGAAGAATTTTCGAAGGAATTTTTATACAGATTTCATTTATACAGCCAACCTACTGCAGAAATAGAATCTATTCTTGGACGGCCCCTCAATACATCTGAAATTCAAGCAAAAATGTTTGTTGACGAAATGATAATTCGTAAACTTATTGGTGATCCATCACTAAATTAATGAAAAAAATAATAATATTTGTATCAGTAACTCGCCATTTAACACATTTGCGCTGGGTTATTATGAAATATTATAAGGCCCCGCCGTAGGAGCTGTAGTACTAAGTAATATTATATGACGAAGATAAGGTAAATTAGTTATTATTTTATTATCTTTTTCCAACTTGAAAATTTCTACAGCAACTTCATAAACAATATTATTAATATTAGTATGAGGAATTGTAATTTTATTTATTTTACTTGTAATTTCATTAACTTCTGTTTCAAGTTTTTTAACTTCTTCGAGTTTTGCCTTTAGTTCTTCAAGTTTTGCATTAATCTCGGCCAGTTTTATATCAACTTTTGATGGATCTCCGAAAAACTCTTTGATGGGCTTATTTATATTTCTGCGGAAAATTGAAAACTGATCAACATGTTTATTAAAAGTTTCTACGTGACTATTATAATCGGTTTTCAGAGTAATTACTTCATCGGCTTTTAATGTGTTTATTTCATTCTTAATGTCATCCACATATTTCTTTGTTGCCGCATCAAGTTCATATTCGGGCGCGGCAAGATTATTAATATTATTATTGTTCATGTCGAGAGATGCCCGCATTATGCCGCGATTGGCCAGCACATATTTAGATTCTTGATCATCTACATATTTCTTTGTCGCCGCGTCTGTATCTGCAATTGGTTCTCCAAGATCTATAATTTTATTCTGGCCCATATTAATAGCATCTGTAAATATGTCACCTACTTTTTTGACATAATCATTAAGTGTCATGCCAGAATCTTGAATTCCACCCTGATCAGAGAAAGTAACTATATTATTAATGGCCGCGGTTGGAACTCTCACAAGTATATCAGGTAATTGTATATTACTTGTCATTAAACGACCTTCTTTATCCTGAAAAACAACTACTTCATTTTTGTCCACACTCGCAAGATTCAATAAATCATCAAATTCATTTCTGAGCTGTTCAATAGTTACATATTTTGAATCAACTTGCCGACCTCTACGAGATCTACCATAAATATCTACCATTATTTTTATTAATTTCTGTTTTTAATTTTATAATTTATCAGATTTCAGAAAATCTGTTAGATTTTTCGCAGATTTCTAGAATAATTTCAGTAAATCCAGTAAATTTCCCGCAGATTTCGCAGATTTCTACAATAAAATAATAATAATTTCAGTAAATCAGGTAAAATTCTATCAAAATCAGGTAAATATACCCGACGAATTTCAATTTCTGTCAGATTTTGCAAAAAACAAATAAAAACAGAATATCTGATCTTTGTAAAATTAATCACAGACTGACATTGGCCTCGGCACAATATAATATAACAAAAAATAATAATTGTCATTAGAAATCTGGAAGCTGCGACAATTTCACTTTATTCAACAATAAAAAAAATTATTTGTTTTTGTGATATATGTCATAGTTTGTGGATTTGGGACAATTTCATATAAATATATAATATATGTCCCGCTTCAACATTGACAAAAATAATTATTATTATTAGAAATCTGGAAATTATTTATGAAAATCTATGAAAACTGTGGAAAATCTGTCAAATATTATATAAAATTAAAATTATTTGATGAAAATCATGAAATTTTGTCAAATATTGGGTATGTTTACCTGATTAATTTGCAAATTTTGCCAGAAATTGAAATCCGTCGGGGGATTTACCCGATTTATTTGCAAAATCTGACAGAAATTGAAATTCGTCGGGTATATTTACCTGATTTTGATAGAATTTTACCTGATTTACTGAAATTATTATTATTTTATTGTAGAAATCTGCGAAATCTGCGGGAAATTTACTGGATTTACTGAAATTATTCTAGAAATCTGCGAAAAATCTAACAGATTTTCTGAAATCTGATAAATTATAAAATTAAAAACAGAAATTAATAAAAATAATGGTAGATATTTATGGTAGATCTCGTAGAGGTCGGCAAGTTGATTCAAAATATGTAACTATTGAACAGCTCAGAAATGAATTTGATGATTTATTGAATCTTGCGAGTGTGGACAAAAATGAAGTAGTTGTTTTTCAGGATAAAGAAGGTCGTTTAATGACAAGTAATATACAATTACCTGATATACTTGTGAGAGTTCCAACCGCGGCCATTAATAATATAGTTACTTTCTCTGATCAGGGTGGAATTCAAGATTCTGGCATGACACTTAATGATTATGTCAAAAAAGTAGGTGACATATTTACAGATGCTATTAATATGGGCCAGAATAAAATTATAGATCTTGGAGAACCAATTGCAGATACAGACGCGGCGACAAAGAAATATGTAGATGATCAAGAATCTAAATATGTGCTGGCCAATCGCGGCATAATGCGGGCATCTCTCGACATGAACAATAATAATATTAATAATCTTGCCGCGCCCGAATATGAACTTGATGCGGCAACAAAGAAATATGTGGATGACATTAAGAATGAAATAAACACATTAAAAGCCGATGAAGTAATTACTCTGAAAACCGATTATAATAGTCACGTAGAAACTTTTAATAAACATGTTGATCAGTTTTCAATTTTCCGCAGAAATATAAATAAGCCCATCAAAGAGTTTTTCGGAGATCCATCAAAAGTTGATATAAAACTGGCCGAGATTAATGCAAAACTTGAAGAACTAAAGGCAAAACTCGAAGAAGTTAAAAAACTTGAAACAGAAGTTAATGAAATTACAAGTAAAATAAATAAAATTACAATTCCTCATACTAATATTAATAATATTGTTTATGAAGTTGCTGTAGAAATTTTCAAGTTGGAAAAAGATAATAAAATAATAACTAATTTACCTTATCTTCGTCATATAATATTACTTAGTACTACAGCTCCTACGGCGGGGCCTTATAATATTTCATAATAACCCAGCGCAAATGTGTTAAATGGCGAGTTACTGATACAAATATTATTATTTTTTTCATTAATTTAGTGATGGATCACCAATAAGTTTACGAATTATCATTTCGTCAACAAACATTTTTGCTTGAATTTCAGATGTATTGAGGGGCCGTCCAAGAATAGATTCTATTTCTGCAGTAGGTTGGCTGTATAAATGAAATCTGTATAAAAATTCCTTCGAAAATTCTTCAATAATTTCATTCAAAGAAAATAATGTTAGATTAGTTTCCTTGCCGAGAAAAGGAATGATCTTATTATCAACTAATTTAAATGTTAAATATGTATCGGGCGGCTGCATAATATACTGTTTACCGTCTGGGCCGTGAAATAATACATCTTCAAAGTAATTAAGGCGGCTATACAAAATATTAATTGCTTTTCTATCTTCTATTGTTGCCATTATAAATATTTAATCAATAATTTTCAAATATAAAAATTATTTTTTTTTGTGACTTATATGCAGAAACTGCGATAATCACACTTTCCACATCAACAATAAAAAAATATTTGTTTTTTGTGATATATATAAAAGTTGGAGAAACTGCGATAACATTTATTATATATGAGAAAATCGCAGTTTCTCCATCACAAAAATAATTGTTATTATCAAAATCTAAAGGTTCGTTCATAACAGTCAGGATTAATTGTTAAACCAACCGTTGACGCTCCACACGTGAAACTTCAACGCGGCCGAATGTTCATTTATAACAGTAATATCATCACCGCCGTAAAACCCCTGATCTGTATTAATACAATTTCTCCAACGAGGGTTATCAAGAAGATCTGATCTAGGCCATATAGGATAATTAAGTGTATAATCAGACCTTTCTGCGTGTTTCTTATTATTCGCCGTTAATGATGCGCCAAAACTCTTATAGATCAACTTGATTTTTTCAATAATATCCCTAACAGTTAATTTTGGTTTATGTGATAATCTTAATTCAGGAAATATTGATGACCAATCACTTAATAGATCATTATAATTCTGAATCAGATCAGAATCGCCGATCATATCCTCGATGTACATACGTAAATCTGAGCCTGATATCGATAATGTTGTTATTAACAAATCGTCAGGTACAACATCAGGTAGATCCAATAATTTTAAAAATCTCCTTATTTTTGACAATTTCTCGCCGGGGCTGAGTTTATCTGATCTAAATACTTCTGTTTCAATCGCATGTCCTTGATTAAATTTATCGACAATAACGCGTTGACCTCGTCTCATATGTGTGGAGTTTTTATATAAATGTTCTATTCGCTCGGCCGGTAATTTACCAACATCGTACTGGAATACGTGATTCAAATACGATTTTTTTGCTTCGTACGGCCCTAATTTTCCATCACCGTGATTATCATCACGGGGGTTATATCTGTAATATTCACGTAACTCTGTTCCTGACTCCCCGGTATATTGTTTAATCCGATCACCTACAGATGTTTTTAGAAATTCATCAACGGCCGGATTATTCTTGATGTCGGCATCAGATGGTTTTTGAATATTATTTTTGCGCGCCCATGTATCAAAGTCATCGACGGGTGGTTCTATTATGGTATATCCGGTGTTCTTCATCATGTTGATCAATCTCGACGTGAAGTACATCTTGGAGTTATTTTCGTCGATGATGTCGCTGATGTATGCAAATCCGAACGATGTCGTTAATTCTCCTGCGTTTGGTATTCGATATAATTTAATATCGTCATCAATCAATCTTTCTCGATCCACAATTACTTTCTCGATGGCCTCACGATTTAATGGTAATTTACCTTCACGTTGTTTTTGCGTCGCCGAATAATGTATCTCATCGACACAACGGAATCTGTGAAGGGCCTGCCTAGTTGCTTCTACTGATCCTAGTTCTTCAGAAAATACAAACATGATTCTGAATCTATCGTCGATTATACTAACCCCGGCCTCGAGTGTGTGGTTAAATAATACAACATCAACATCATCAAATGCAGCATTAATATTGCTGAAGTCCGATTTCTTCTGCGCCGGGTCGGTGTCTGCATGATAATATCTAACTCGATACCCGCAATGTTGTAAATGTTTGGCCAGACTCTCAACGGAATAATTAGTACGCTGTTTGTTATGTGTAAATATAGCTATTTTGTCGTCTGCGTCTTTGGATTTTAATTTATCAAGTAAATTGTGTAAATTAATCTGATGAGACCGTTCTACAATAAACTTTTTGTCGTGGTCGGGTTTATGATCGTTTATGATAAATTTCATAGTTGACCTCAATAATTTATCACGGAATAATATAAGATCATCATCAGCAGCATCTGCGTCGAGAACAATTAATCTTTTACACGCTGTTACTAACCCAGCAAATTTCTCCCAACGCTCTTTACTGTATTTGATAGACGCAAATTGTTGCCGCCGAATACCATGCCACTCGTCTACAATAAGTACATCAGGGACTCCGCGAATCCGATGTAGAGATTCCCATTGGACAATAACACGTCTGTTCGTATCTGGTTCAAAATTAATACTGCCAATAATATCTGCGTACGATTCGATATTATAATCAGATTTAATCTTTTCCGTGAAAGTTTTTCTGTACGATACAACAACAACAGACTGATTATCTTTTAATGATCTCCAAGCTGCTTCTGTTTTGCCAAGTCCACATGCGGACCCGTCAAGGTAATCTTCGTTAAATATTATTCTACAACCTGGTCCTGCTTCATGATCGGGTAATTCAGTATATAGAAGATCAGCTGTCCTGACTTTCATATAACCAGGATAATGTAATCTGCGTCTCGCCGCGATTAAATATTTTATATATTTTTTATTTTTGTGTTTCTCGGTCCCATCTACATAATCAGTCTCTAACTGAGTCAGGGGTAATTGTATTTGTTTTCCCGTTGATCTTGGGCAGCAAATAGAATAATAGTCATCGCCGCCGTTAATATAAACTAAACAATTATCACATTTGTCCTTGACGTATTCGTGTAATTCATTAAATCCGTGACGACGTTCACAGATGTTGCAATAATGTCCGGGTTTTCTTGAAATTGTGAATCTATTTCCGGAGATATTAATCACGTCGATCAGTTGATTAGGTTCTCCCGTCAGCGCAATAGATATTCGTGTGAGATCATCTCCAATATCTCCGGAAATATCACCTATATCTTCTTCGTCATCATCATCGCGTGGTATTTCCACGTGCTGGGGTTGGATCGCCGTTGGACAAGCTAGTAATTCAGATGCAGTATATTTGTTATCCCCCAAACTACAATTCGGGAATATAAGGCGCTTGCATAATGTTTGTTCGCCCGTTTTGTATGACCGTGTGCCATTCAATTTTATACTGTACAATCCGGCCTGACGATCAATATTCCATCGTCGTTTAACCCCGTATGCAAAACTAATTAAATCGCGATGTTGATCGAATGTTACAGGCTCAGATTTACATAATACATGATAGCCATTGTTTGTTTCGAAAACAAATACTTTTTCACGATGGCATTTACATATTTTCGCAAAATAATCAATTACCTCGTCGATGTCTATTGGCTGATTTGATGGTTGAATACCAATAAAATGATCTAGGCAATCTCGCACTTCCTCGAGAAGGAATTTTGTATCAAGATCAAATACAGGATATCTTAATCTGAATTTTGGAATTATTTCTGTGACTGAAGATTTATTTGTAAACTCGCCGGCGAATCTATCAAAATCAGAGTCACATAAAAAAACGTAGAATTTACCAAAATGCTGAATAATGTTCCCCTGTGCATAAACACCATTACACACTGCCAGATTTTCCACAGCGTCGTCTTTGCGTTCGTGGCAAATAATATCCTTAAAATAATTAATTTCATTTAAATTATATACATTATTATATACGGGTTCGGTCATTATCTTTTTTTCTGTCATCGTCGTGATACTATATACAAATTATATATTTGTTTAATTAAAGATTATATATTATTATATATGTCGATTCAGGCAAATAATACTTGTATGTGGATAATTCAAGGTTCAACACGATACTGTGGTAATAGTTGTAAAGGAGAATATTGTGCCCGTCACAATTATATGCTAAAGAAAGGTTCGGGCGGAACAAGACCGTGTATATTGTGTGGTAAAGGACTACGTGGTAAATTGGATATCTGTACACGATGTGGTGGTAATAATTACCGAACTACAGTAATTTATTATAGTAAAAGAAATTTAAAGTATGTACCACATAAAGAAAGACCTCCAACCGTAGAGGAGTTTATTGAGAAGCATAAAAAAAATATAAATTAATGTTTGTCTGTATTTTAATTTATCAAAAATAATCAGTAGATCCTAGCGGTTACCCTTCAATGGAGCCCCTCGATAGCCTGTGTGACTTTCATGGGGTCCTTACATTGTCGTTCTCTCTTATGACGTATTATGCGGCACGCCCATGTTCTGTTTCTTTTGGCTAACACCCTTTCTGGATGTTTATTTGGGGGTTCATCCATGGGGTAGAGAGCTCAAGGCATACTACTGATTATTTTAGGGGGGGGCAAATTTGCATAGACACACCTCCCGGCGAATTTCTAATCGACGAAAGCGAAATATTAGCAATTCAGAAGGCTGTCTAGGCATTGCGATTTCGATAAAACCCCCACGAAACCCCGGGGTAGAATTCCAAAATGGAATCCGACCACGAGATACGTGGTGGTTTATCGAAATCTCTGGGGATGCCTCCCCCCCCACTTATTAAAAAGACGTGGGCGACCCGGGGACCCGAACCCATCTCGGCGAGATCTGGGGTCGAACCGCAAACATCAATATTAAAGTTTCCAGCAACTTTAACATTGAGCTAACGAACTCGACTACGGATATACGTTTTAGAAATTATTATATGTGATTATTGTGCAATAGCATTTGATGTCTGATTTTACAAAAAAATAAATATTTATAATTTTATTAAGATATTTTGCCATTATATATATGAACCGATTAAAATGTATTATATTTAAAATTAAAACCCTGACAAAGTCAGGGGAAATAAAATGCACACAAATACCTATCTCCCGGAGATATCCGGGGGGAGATATCCGCGGCGATAAACACAGCTATTGTTTGAACTACCACACATGTCCTTGAAAAATCGGTACGCATACCTATCTCAGTACATGTATGTATGACTCACTTCATGTATATACATGCAATAGTTGATCTGGATAAATTCATAGCAGCAGGAAGGGTGAATGACCACATGTGTGTGTAAGATAACAGCAGACAAGAAGGAATATGATATGCGCGGTATGGCAGTCGAACCTTACACATTTGTCTTAATCATAATGCAAAATTTGCTCGAAAACCAAGTTGTAGGGTCCACCGCAGCAAGGGGGGTGGGGTGGACAGACATTTGGTAATGAATATATTTGCATTATGATTAAGACAAATGATTTCGCGGTACGGCAGTCGAACAGACCACTTACCTCAATTATCACTAAAATTTGGCTTAATTATAAGAGTGGTCTGTTCACCCTCCCTGCTGCTGACCTATATCAGTAACCAATAAAAGCAAGATTATCACACTTCTTGGTAGACACGAATGTTCATTATCATAATAATCTTCAAGGTAATGTTTTTAGTAAGGCCTATACTAGTTTGATTGTGGTTATACTACACTTATTTCTGGGCTGCTAAAACAAACAACGGATTATTGATCGCCATTTCACAGCGTGGATATTGTCCTCAGGCCGAGAATAGTTTATGCTGGTAGAGAATATATGTTATGCTTGCAGAGAACATTTTATATTAATTGTGGCATAAACAATTTTATTAAACAATTACCGCGGTATATATAAATGGCAAAAGCTTCCCTTGTTGGTGCGTATGGTATTTAGAAAGAAACTAATGGAGATATCTAATCGGTGCATTATTCTTCCAGAACATTCGAGTGTGCTCAGCGTCACAGAAAAGATTAAATCACTGTTTTCTTTGAATGCATCATACAGATTCAAAAGATGTTATATGACGTTTTGAATACATATTCAAAACATAGCGATGAAAATAATCAACTCAGTAATTATCTTCGAGCAGCAGTTTCTGACTGATCATGTAAAGTAAAAATCAAAACAATCTATTGACGGAATCTGCAATTAGAGAAAGCTTTTCCCTAAGCATTCCTACTGTGATTCAACTAAGACAAACCGCGCAACTGCGTGGAAGGCGAATACCAAGCCATATGCGAGTTGCGAAAAGCCGACATACTTGCGTTGTTAGGACCCATAATTGCACCAGATCAACTGGTTGTCCCAGATAATCCACAACTGGTCACTAATACAACAACAACAACAGTACAACAAATAAAACAATTTGCACGCTAGCGCATTATGCAACAAAATCTAACATACTACATTATTAGGTATTACAGCTGCACCGAGTCAGACTGAGAGGAAGCTTCGTGCAATTGATACACGATTAAATATCCAAATTCCTCCACAAGCTTGACAAGCCGAAACTGTAGGCGTGGTCGATAATGAACAAATATTAGTCCACTGCATGTGTCATCGCTACTGTTGATACTGTGTATGTGTGCCGTCGCCATATCAAACATACAGCTGCTGAAACAGCACCCAAATTATAGTTTCACAAGCGCAGTGGTGAATTAGAAAATCAAGTGGCAATCATCCAACAAATATATAAACCAGGCAACTTCTATCAAGAATGATTCCTGGAATTGTATCAGTGTTAAAACGCTCTGGTACTTCAGAAATTAAAGCTGATAGTATTCTCAATGCGCATTTAATTATTCCGTTAAATCGCAAATCATTAGACAAGGATGGATATAAGATCACAACCCCATGATTTCATGGTGGTCAACTTATAATATTAAACCGTAAAGACAACAAGGCTATCAATGATTAAATAATAAAAAAAGGCATTGAAAAGGTTCTTAACACGTTGGAAAATACAACAACATAGGAACGAGATGCAAGCAAGCTGAAGTGCATATTTTCTCGTTAAAACCGATTCCAACACCAGCCTGTAAACCGGCGCGGTTAGTGATAAATATGAAAACCGTCGACCACCGATGTTTTAAATGAGTGCTTTTGTCGATGTTGCGTGCCGCAAGTGATCACACACATCAGCCTCGAAAATACCAACAACACCTTGGTGAACTTTAGTTTGGAAACATAATTTGCTGTAGAGATTACTGATTTTACTAACTTTGAACGAGTCAACCTTGATATCGCTATCAATGCTTTTTTTCGAGTAAAGGTCTGCAACCACTTCGATTATCACCAAATACAGAAAAAGACGGTTTAATATTGATTAGTTATTATTAAATGATTCAGAGTCGAGGTATCATTATGCTTGGGTAAAAAATTTCTCAAGAATGGTATACTGCCATAGAAACCAAACGGGTAAAACGTATCTATGAAGACGTTGCATGCATGTATTTAACACGCAACAGCTACTCACTTATTACGAGTTTTATTGCAGTTGAATCAGTGAAAAGCCGAAACGAATGCAAAATCCGATGTGTGCTTGCTTGCGAATGTGTCTGAAGCATTTCGCGACATTACTGTGAGAATGTACAAGCTCGATGCTGCGCACATCACCGGGAATGGCCTTCGATACGTAGTCATAGACGAAAATCGAATTGGAACTGCTCACTGATATTGATATGCATCTGTTTATTGTTGCTCACTTCGTGAAGGAATGTCAATGGCATGCCATCAACAAGCGCATGCAAACAACCCAAACATAGACGGATATGACCCCAAAACAGTAACAGCGTGTATCTTGATACCGATAATCTTTATGGGTAGTCAGTTATGTAGCAGATGGATGCTGGCGGGTTTACGTGCATTGATCTCGTGTAAACTGACAAACAGGTACAATAGCAATATCGACCACGGATATTTCTTTGAAGTTGATCTCGAGTACCATGAAGTACTTCGTCACACCCATAATGATTATCCTTTGGAACCAGAAGCGTAACTAGTGACCCACGAGTGGATGTCCCTTTACAAGTGTACAATCGTTGACGAATCAAGACATATATTTACTGAATGTACCAAGCTTGTCAAAAATCTAATGACTCAGTATCAATTATCTAATACACGAACGAAATCCGCACTTGTATTTGCGATTGAGAATGCGTATATGTAAAGTACATTGGGTACCTGGATTTCGCCGCCAAGTTTGGATGGCTCCTTATGTCCAGATGAATACAGATTATAACTGACTTTGAAAAGACTTCTTCATGCTCATGAATAATTCTGTATTTGGCAAGGCCATGGAGAATTTAATAAAGTGAATTCTATCTGTTCATGATAGTAAACAAGATAATCTTCGAAGGCTTATTGTTGACCGGGTATTTGAACCTCGAAGGATCTTTAATAGCCGACATCCTTTAGTACATAGTAAATAGAACTTAACCCAAACGATAAATGTTGGCGATCAGTGCTAGACTTGTTGAAGCTGCTCAAGTACGAGTTTTATTACGACAAGATCAACGCGTTTTACCAAGATTTTGTCAGGATGCTTTATAATGACACAGATTCCCTGTTGATGCATATAACCACCAACAATGTTTATTCAGATATCTCATCACAGTTCCATGTGGTTGGACCGCACAGTTCCATGTAGTTGAACCGCACAGTTCCATGTGGTTGGACCGCACAGTTCCATTGGTCAAACCAAAAATATTCAAAAGACAAACATCATTGTTGGGCCAGCGGATCTAGCGTATTGACTGCTATATCTGACGAGTCCAGTAATCGTCGTGGCAATGTCAACGTTGTCAAGAATTGCTTCGATTGTCTTCCTACCTAATAATAATGCAAATTCTCAACCGTATACAGTTAGGCGGCATCGACTACACACCAACCATGCTAAAGATGCAAATGTATAAGCTGTAGTTGTAGGCACTAACTACTTTTACGATGGTGGATTTACACTGCGTCAAGCACATATATCTGGGATTTGCCGAGATATCCGCAAGTTTATTTTTGGAGATAGACACACAGTCACGTTAACTCATAAGAACAACGTAAGCGGGACTGTTACATGGGAATGAAATATCCAACACGGTCTTATCGCACCAAAACATGACATTTCACACAATAGGTCGAGACAATGACCAATCCAGTATCAAGATGATACATGACTACTTAGAAGTGACTGAAGTTTCTTTGTGGTTAAACGATCATCAGAAACCCTCTGAAGAAAGTCTGTTTGACTCCACAACCATTTATACTGCATGTGCATCTAACAATTTGTGATCGTATTTGGCACCAAAACACTGACTCAGGTATGCATTATTCACATCACGACTTTATTACGTTGTACCAGATTTAATACACTTTATTGGAACAAATGTTGTTTAGACAGTCCGTGGTTGACATGTACTTTCATGCACGTCAAGGTGCGGCTGGTGTGGATGGTTAACAATAATATGCTGCTGTACTCTCCGACAAGACTTTGTTGTTTGAGGGCGCGGGTGGTCGAATGAGGGTAGAAAATGGACAGATTAATTGAGCCTGTTACGTTTTCAAATAATAATGTCCTAACATGAAGTGAAGGTTGGCCTTAGCGAAAACTAATCTTGATTTTACTTGTGAGGTTAAAGTGAGTCAAATATTTCGGAGGTGTCTTTATGCAGAATGAGTTTGCGTCGATGGTGCCATGTACATATTAAGAAGACACTGTTAAGCTGGATTTGACAAAAGGAACTGTCACTCATTGGGTTGTATGCGCTGTAACACCCAATTATGTATTATATTTCGATTCATATTGGCTCGCACAACCACTTGAAGTTGTTGTTTATTTAACCCGAGGCGAACAAAATTGTCTACCACTGTTATATTCAACTATACCGATGCAAACTCGGTCGGACAGGCCAATATGTGACGATCTTGTTGCTAAAGCGTTGCAAGCACTTGTGGGAATCCCAAACACCGCAAACACTTATGGAATTTACATTAATGTATGCTCAACATTATATCTATTATCCATCAGACCGCTCCGGTGGCCTAGAGATTAGAGCGTCCACCTCAGGTGCGGGAGGTCGCGGGTTCGAACCCCGGCCGAGTCATACCAAAGACTTATAAAAATGGTACTAACAGATGCCTCGCTAGGCGCTCAGCATTAAGAGGTTAGTGTTAGGACTGGCTGGTTTTAGGATAATGTGACTGGGTGGGACATCATGCTACATGTCTGCGGCAAGATGCCACAGTGCTAGGCATCACTGTAAACTGCCACACTGCAGACATCGTAGCGATATGACTGAAAAATTGCTAAAGCTACGTAAAATGTCCAAATCACACACACACACACACACACACACACACACACACACACACACACACACACACACACACACACCCCTACTGTTTATCCATTAACATTTACTAATGTTACTCAGTCCAACGAAGCGCTGATGTGGATCTGAGTAGCTTGGTGATATTTTTCCGCTTGTGGATAACTATTTGCTTGACAACTATAACGTCCGAAGACCCTCGTATACACTCAAATATAATTGTTAAAGGCCAAATAGAAAACAACCGTTGGGACCATCATGATGTACTAATTCTAACTCCTGGCCAGCTTGAGATGACCGCATTAACACGTGAAAATAAAACCGCTTGGTCGTTGACTACACCACCATACGCGAAACCACACGGGGAATGCTTCTACAACGATGAAGTGGAATTCATTGCAGAATCCAACCTGGTTAATTCTTCAATTAATATGTTACATCTACATTGACTCAACTGAGAAAAGAAATATTTCGACTGTTATTCAACATGGATGCGATTGTCCGTGTCACAATTCTTGGCCGAAGATGACAACGATCGTTTCAGACATTATTCAATGACATAATTGGTTTGTTTCTATAGTAACATGGTACTATGCCCCCAGAACATAGAAATTCCGAGAATTGAAATATTTCCCAAGTAGATATATTCTATGATTATATGACAGTTGTCCCAGTAATAAGGGTAAGTGGATAGAAGCGAGTGTGCGTGTTGCACCTGATAAAGGTCGGCTTGTCAAGCAATTGTAATACACAATTACATTATTATTCTATCACAAACCCTCAATGTTACCGAGGCGAAAAATAATCGAAGCGGAATAAGAATTGAAAGATGAAGTCAGCAAGAAAACGGCGTTAATCATGATGCGATCTGTGGGATTGCTGCGGAATTAACTATTTGCCTGGGTGTGGCGGGAATCACTACCACGACAACCATCATAGCTGGAGCTATTGACATTGTCTGGGCTATATCGAAAGTAACCGGTGTCTCTGGTGGCGGTAGCAAAATAATTTCGATATGATTGCATTCGTGAATACATATTTATTCAGAACTTTTCGAGGCAGAACAAAGTATTCTCAATACGATTAGTACACTGCAATCGGAGGAAATCGAGGATAAAATAATGAGCATGACCGAGTTCGAGAATATTTTTACGGAAATGGAAAACCACTTCGAGCAGAGACAAGGAACCAAAGTGTAGCGGGGTTATGGAAAGTAAAATTCGAGTCATTTCCTTTCAAAACAAGAAAATATATAAATTCCAAAATCAAGTATTGTATTTATCACGTCACAATCACAAATACGTGTCTATCATTAGTAGTGGTTTAATGGTGGTTTTGTCGGTTACTGATTGAGATCACATCATTCTATCATCCTTAGTCTTGTCCTCTTCTATGGTCGGATTTTGGAAACTTTCACTGTTATCAATCTACGGTATCACATACACACGAATGTGATTTATTGTAGTATAAGCACAAAGTCATGAAGGAGAGAAAGCCGTGACCTATATATCATTAACTATGGTTCAAACCAACCAGTAGAACACTACTACTGTGCATGTGTTTTCGCATACATTTATAATGGTTATTTCGAAATAGTTTTCCACTTCACCATTTTTTGAGAAGTTATAAAAACCAAAACAAAATTAATTTGCTTGTTCTAGTTGCAATTCATTTCATATTTTACCAGTTTGTAAATACATTGATGTCTTCTGAGCTTCTATCCGTTAGACTTAATTAAAATGTATAGTTTCTGTGCTCATTGGAAGTCATATTACCCAAATACATAGTGTAATGAACAAAATGGGCATGAAAGCCTTAACGTGTTGAAACCAGTCATGCGTATTGCGAGTAAATTCCCATCAGGCAAAAAGAGTGTGTTCATACGTAACATGCGCATTATAACTCGACGAGACCTAAGAAGGTGCTACCTCACTCCTACTAGCTGTGAATCAAGAAAATCACTTGACTTGATCCGAAAGTACTTTTTTTGCTTGACATTGTGGTAGTGAGGTAACACATGTTCAATTACGGTACATGTAACTAAACGTTAATGCGCTGATAGTGACCATTTAGTCATGATACGCTCAGCTGGTTTCAGTAATACCTTGACCAACTACAGGGTCAAAATTCAAACTAAAGTATAATGATAAATAAATAGTTTTGAAAGTAAATGTAAAATATGAAATTGCTAACATTGTTAAGTGGTCGAATAATTCTGACATAAAACTGCATGCGCGGTATTGTTGGAGGAGGTTTATCAACGAGACAGTATCCATGTATCACTATCGGATTTCAGGTGCCATGATGCCCTTGTGTGTTGTTATACTTATCCCATTTTGTGTATTGACTTTAAGCATGCAATCTAGTCACACAGAATAATGAAATTTTCCGAGCAGAAAAATTGGATGTGCCCGCTTGCTCTTATCAATCATTCATAGCGATAGAATAACGATGCCTGCAAAGGGAATTTCTTAACTCGACTGTTTCATAGTAAGCCCTATATTTTCTCATTTGCGTATAAATCAAAATACGGTTCAAAATCTGAGTAATTTTCTCGCAGTTATTTGGCAAAGATCTGGTAGTTCGCTATAATG
>JAECUM010049728.1:0-15933 GCA_016617855.1 Megalonaias nervosa | reverse complement strand
CCACAAAAAAACCAAAAAGTCAGACCAGAATAGCAACACTCAACAACACCAATCAGGGTAAAAAGGAAACCCATCCCGAATTTAGACAAAGACATCAATGCCCCCCTCCCCCCTACTTCCCGGGCGCAGTCCAGGCACGGAATCAACTCCAACCAAGTACTACACTTACAAAGTTACACAAACAATGCCAAACACCAAACAATCAAACTCCAACCGTCTAAATTTAAAGAAACATACTACCCCAAAGACGTAAAAATATTAATCAAAAGCTAACATTAACAACAGAACTATAACAGCCTAGCTCCTCAAAATCAAAATTGTAAACACTAAGAAAAATTACGTCATAATTCAATGTTCCACCTCCAAACACGCAGCGAAATACTTGGAAATGACAATGACTAGCCGATATCGACTAACAGTTACTCGACACGAATCTGCTAGCACCCCAAATCAATTATACCAAACAAAATCTTCCCAAACCATTACACACAAAATCAACAGAGTTAACCTGGAGCATGATATTTAATCCATTGTCCAGGACGTCAGAGGAGGAGGCCAAGAGGTGGCGAATACAATCGGTCACAAAAATAGAAAATGCGAAAACTCCAATACAGTTTTACTGTAATTCCGGGATTCACCTCCATAACTTGTCCGTGTAATACCAGGCAAATTTTAAACGGTGATCTAGTACCTGAACAAAACTCGCTGCTGCGATAAATGTCAAGGCTGGGGGCACTTCGCCACCAAATGCAGATTTAAGCTCAGATGTGGCAAATGTGGGGGCCAGCATGAAGGGATATGCAAATTTTAGGGGCAAAAGTGAGCTGTTAGAAACTATTTGTGCTTGATAGTCTAACTTGTAGTGAATAGTTATAAAATTTTGAATTCTGTAATACCTGGATATCTTCTTCGCCTTTCTTACAATTGGAAAGGAATGATCACAAAAGGAAGTACAAAGTGCATCAATTACTAAGCCTGACTGTTTAGTTTCATGTATCGCTTGAATCACGTGTCAGAAAATTACATTTAGTCAGTAGTATATGTTTATTCTTATCCATATTTTGTTTTGTTTTCAGTCTTCATCCGGTTGGCAAACTGTTAATTATTGTTCACTTTCACATTCGTATAATTTAAAAGTGTATTTCTGTCCAATGGAAGTAAAACGACACCTGTTTTGTTCAATTGTCTCTCAGTCACATTTGATGATTGTTGGGCGAGACCAAAACGATGGTGGACTGAATAATGCCTTGTAAAAAGCGCGAATAATAAAGTCCACGCAACAAATATCTAACAAAATAGATGATTGTACCAAAAATATTGTTCAGATTTAAAACAGTTTCATTTGTTTTGAGTCAAATGTTTCAGTGGTTGGAGCGATTGGTAATATAACGATCCTACTTTCAACAGAAACACTGACTTTTAAAATGATCCCGAGTAACAAGGGTAGTTTTGTTCTTCGAGACGATACTGTGGAAAAATAGAAAGATATGGTGCCTTGACCAGATTTGTATAATTTCATAGTAAACTCCAAAAACATCGATAAAAGTGACGACATTTGCTCCAGAACCAATGAGGGTTTTATTTATCTTATGTGTACTAGTCATACACTCAGGAAACACGTGTTAAGTCTCGAGCAATCAAACAGAATTTATAATTTTATATACGTGCAAAAATATTATACACACCAAAAGGAATATATCAGTGTTTATTTGTGAACAATAAACGTACACCTGCATACTTTATAATATAACTCTGTCAGCTTGAGTCAATGGGGACAGAGCTGTATTCTTAACAGGAAAGAAGTGTTAGACGAACAATCTACAAAGTCATAACGCATTTAAGGATTAGAAGAAAAGCGGGAGAACCTAAGGGTGCAGTGCATGTAGCGGATAAAACTACCAAGGCACTAATTTTTCAATACTATCTAGGTCTATAAGAGTTTTATAATTGGCTTGGAGAAGTTTAGCAAATACATAATGGAGTCAAATCGGGAAAATGGTGTTACATCATTTTATTGAATTGAATTTTGCTGTTCATATGTAGCATGAACGTTTGAAGCGCGTAAATACAGTACAAAATGTGGATACACTGACAAACGTAAACCATGGGCTTCCGCTGACCCCATACAGCATAGCATATCCTGGGGCAGTAATTGTATCTAGCAAAAGCATCTGCTCTGTTTAGAGATCCATTTTCTGATAATGCCACTAGACCATGGTCCAACATTTAACATGTCTTTAAAATGCCGTCCATTGTCTTCAAAATAGCCTTATAAAGTTCCAGACAAAAGACAACTATGCAGTGGTATTGTTTAATTGTACTTCTGTTCGTGTAGACTGAACTCATAAAGATACAGTTTCCGACAGGATTTAAAATCATACACATTTAACTGTATGAGTTTAATCTGATCTGGGGCCAAAATCGACTCCTAAACCTTGTTCTTTTGTAACGCTAATGCTACCGTCGCCATAACTCCTACCTAGTGACAATGAACTGACACCGTAATGAAGGTTGAACTGTAACACACACACACACACACACACACACACACACACACACACAGATTACCCTAACTTGAATTGCAGAAGTGTAATGGTTATTTTTAACGTGTTTAGTTAAGGAGAGTACGGAAATTAAAGTACTTAAATTTTCCTCAGATGTTTCTCTTCCGCGGTTAGGCTATCGTACAGTTCGATCAGATTCATTCAGAGACTTCAAAACTCGTTCACATCAGTTCTAAACTCGTCAAAAACTAGTTATAATCTCGTTCACTTGACTATCAAACTCGTTAATCCGTGTTGAAAATTTTTAGGGGCTCTTTACAGATATGAAGAACTTCTGAATAAGTGACAGGTGTAAGAGGTGAATTTGTTTGCATTTGCAACAAGCACAGTGGCTGAAATTTTCTTTGGATATTGTACTTGTGGATATTGTTCATGATCCATGCACACAGCTAACCAAAATGACTGCTTCCATGAGCTCGAAAAATCAGCCTAAATTAGTCTAAATTACACTATCTTTAGCAGTTATTAAAATACGGAAAATTAATTTTGCAATACTAGACAATACCAGAATCTGAACGTGCAATGAATGAATTAACAAATGTATTAAATGTAAAACAGGCTATCGGCTCTTTATTTTCTTACAATTTACTTCAGAAGTTAAGGAAGCGAAATGGACCAAGCGGAATTAGCAGGTTTTTCCAAGGTAGATGTAGTAATGACATGTTATGAGTAGTCATTCAGGTTCTAATATGCAATACTTATGACGTGTTATTTTCGAGTCCGTCAATATGAAATTTAAAAACCATAAATTATATTTAAATACCACATATAATTTCATAATTGTGCCTGAACGCAAAACCGTCTGTGTAAGAGAAGGATCTTCTAGAAATGACCAGGCAAAGGATTTATATTTTAGTCATCATAACTTTTTATCTTACCTATGTTGGAGGCACAAGAGGTAAGTTGTTTCTTTAATTTGTATTGCTGATTTGCAGGTATCCAATATATATTTTCGGTATATGGATCTGAAGATTATTCTAATGTAATCTGCTTTTCCTTGTAAAGAAATGCGAATACAGTCAATATGACGCAATGAATATAAACGTTCGAGAACGCTGAGGCATAAAATAATCTAACTTAGACTTGGGCGAGCTAAATTGAAATCCTTAGCTAAACAAGATCAGATTTAATCCTTTAAAACATTTTCACAAACAATAGCCTAATTCTGCCTGATATGGGTTACCTGGTTAACAGCTGCATAAAAGCTAAAAGCACGAGCAATTGGTACAGAAATCTCGGTTAGTAAGATAATTTCTGTCAGAAAGTTTCTTAAAATTTCATTTTTTTTATGTGTGGCTAAGACGAAAAATTCTTTCAGGATATCCTATTTTTGGTACCTAAAGTTGGATTTCATTGCCGCGTAGCATCATTTAAGTGAAAATGAAAAGTTGCAAAACCAGGATTTTTTTTTTTTTTTTTTTTTTGTCAAATGTAGTCAAAATTTGTATAAGAGTTTTTGAGACCCGTTTAAAGTTTTTTCTGTTGGCTACTTTGAGTAACGTCAACATTATTGGATGCCGAATCATTATCTATAGTATAGATTTGCAAGGCCGAAATACGAGAGTGCTTACTGTCTGTTGTGTGATTATTGATAAAAAGTCATTAAAATGTTTTATTATATTTAGCATCAGCGGCCATATTTAGCCGACAGATCGGCACCATTTGAATAAATTTCAAATGTCTTCATGACTGTCTTTAATGAAAAATGTAATTGTATTCGCGAAGACGTTGCTTTTAGATCCTTTTATTTGAAGGAATGGTGGCTATATTGGATATTGGATATTGGATTGTCATTGTTTGTGCAGAATTGAAAGGGATTGATACTGGTTTATAAACTAATTCTTCGCAAATTTAACGACAAGATACGATCTGTCAAAAAACCATTTTAATTTGTGCAGGCTATTATTATGGTCGGTCGCTCATTCTGACCGCAGTTACTAATATTAGTAACATCTTTAAAGAACTCCTAGCGAAAAATCACTCAACAGTAAATGATTAGATGTGACAGTAAGCATCCTGATATTAATGCCTTTCAAACTGATCCAGTAAGATTGCAGGTACTAAAATGAAAAACAAACCAAACAAGCCGGAAATTTTAAACGAGTGTCACCCCCCCCCCCAAAAAAAAAAAGAGAAAGGAAAATAGAAAAGCATGACGGAATTTTGCACATTTTAAACAAAAATATCTTGTTTTACGACCGTCAGTTTCAGATAAATGATGCAACATTCACAACAACCAAAGACATCAAAAATTGAAAAACATTGAAACAACATTTCACATAACCAAAATCGAAAGAAATATTTAGCTAGAAAAAATTCTATTAACCAAGACTTCTAACAACTGCATTTGCATTAGCTATTAGTTGTTAGTCAGATGAGGGAGTTCAGGACGAAATGAGTCTATTTTTGGTGGGAATATTATTACATGGTTCTATGATATCATTCTCCAGCAAATATTAAATATCTTTTTCCTGTTTGAGAAGACTCGCCCTGTTCGGACGTATTTTTCACAGGTGTAGTATCTACAGTTTCAGTGTCATAGTAGATTTATTTGTTGGTATTTGAACATCGGAAAACAAGTGCTGATTTTGATATAATAGCTGTTTTAGTTCACTATTTTCTTGTGGTAGCAAAGGCGAAAGTGTCTTTTCCAGATTATTCAGTATTTCAGAATTTCGAAGATTGGTTACACCAAAGTCACTACAGTCCGATTTCACGTCATCTTTTAAATACCCACTGTGTGGAACAGGTAGAACTAACTAGACTGTATAATTTACAGGGCTATCTCTATCCACATACTCCTCTAACATATTTATATGGCAAAGTTGTTTTTGTTTCCTCTTTCCAGGAGAATTTATAATGTAATTTAAGTCACTTAATTTCTTTTCCATAATAAAAGGACCATATTACTGAGCCTGAAGAGGATTTTGAGGTATGGGTAATAGAGCAATAAACTTCATTACCCGGTTGAAAAAACATATACTTTGTATTTCTGCCATATCTTAATTTTCATTCTTGACTAAGGGGACTTAAGATTAGTTCTTTCTACGTTACAAGCCTTTAACAATTTGTATTTGAAATCAGAGACATAGTCAAGATTAATTTCTGACTCTTCATTTGAAAGACGTTTTTTTTTAAATAACTTCAATGGTCCACGGAAAGTATATCTAAAAAGTAGTTCAAGAAGAATAAAACTTAAGGATGCCTGATCTGATTCCCTAACAGCACACAGCATCAAATGGATACCTTCATCCCAAACTTCTCTTGTACCAAATCAATATGACCGAATCGTATACTTCAACGTTTGTTGAGATCTTGTCAAAGCCCCTGGACTTTCTGGGTGATAGGCAGAAGATTTAAACTATTGGATGCCTAATTCGTGCATAATTTGCTGAAAAATGCCAGACATAAAATCAGAGTTGGATCTTTTATGTAACACCACTGGAATTTAATTAGAACCTGATTCATTAAGACTGGTAATAGAACTTGTTGGACTATTTTGGATTTAATTAAGAATACTAACGTTCTTTTTATATTTTCACTTTGTATTCTTGGGAAATAAAATATTTGTTGAATTTTACAAAACTTATTAGTTTTCGCTCTTTTCTGTTACTTTATTTAAGACCATAGAGTTGTAACATATACTTGACTGGATTTTTTTATTTCGATTATGATTGCCGCTATCCACATCTAGTGTACGTTTAATAATTTTCAACCAAACTGATTTTTTTACAACAACAACCAACTGCAGAGCGTGACAATAGAAAACGTCAAAGACTGTGTAATGCACATCATGTAAAAATAAATTTTTCATTTTAAATAACGTGCACAAGATGATTTTGTGTTTCTGTATTAGTGCTTTCAATAACAATCATTGAAGTGTTGCAGGATTATATGTAAATCATTGAAGTGTTGCAGGAGTATATGAAAATCATTGAAGTGTTGCAGGAGTATATAGAAATCATTGAAGTGTTGCAGGAATATATGGACTAAATGTACAACCATGTGATGACATTGGTATTATAGGAGTACATGGACCAGTAAAATCATATAATATTTTGTATCACAAGAGTACATGGAAAAATAGTACAATCATGCAATGACATATTTATTACAATTTATTCATACTGGTAAACATTTCCGACCATTCTTGACTTGATACCTGGAGACTGTTTATGTAAATTTTCCGTCTGTACATTTTGAACCATTTGTTATATAGGTCGTACCCTTAAAAATCAAGTCAGCAGCTCAAGAGGGAAAATAGCAGAAAGACTGATGAAGGTGAATACAATTGCTGATCTGAGCATAAATGGTACAATTTCCTATATACCAGCTCACAGTCGACGAACATTTGTGTGTGTTTATGTATGTGTGCGTGAAATAGAACTGTATAAACATATTAACTGTGACACATGAACAGAAACAGTCTTGAAAGTTTACAAATTTAATTTTTGCTTCATAAAAAACAAATGAGTTTCAGAACCTAGCAAGTTGTAACGAATAATAGAGTGTATTTTTCATAGTTGAAATTTAAAATTGCATCTGTCACGTGCATGATTTCTATACTTTTCTGTTCAATGGTTATAATCCGGAAATTTCTTTTTAATCATTGTAACTCTTGTGCGATTTTCCGGACACTCGTATAAGTGCTTTGCACCTTTGGTACGATCTCAGTTTCATACATTGGAGTTATATTTGTTGAATTAAAATGTATTTCTTGTTCTTCCGTTAACACTATAAGTTTTGTGTTGTTCGTTTTTTCTTTTGCATACATTAGTTTTTCCATTTTATCCATCGCATTGTAACATACTTCACTACATACTGTTTCAACACGCCATTGGTTTATACCCCTTGTTGACTTATTTGAGGCAGGTACAAAACCCTTTTATCCAAGACATGATAGACCTGACTTTCGGTACACATTTCTTCTGGTATGATTGTTAGTTTTAACTTTATGCTTTGTGGTACAATGATATCTTAAACAAATATCTTACTCAATTGGAATTAGTTTCTTCCTGTGTTATATCTGTGCAATATAAAAATATCTTAGCATGTCTTAGTCTTTATTATATGCTCATTATTAACTTTACAATGTCAGAATCGCGAAGTATTTTTCCATACTTCACTGCTTCTTTGTGTACGACAGGTGTGTCTAAAATAGTATCGTTTGTTAGGATCTACTTTTGATTGTAAACAAGAAATGAACGCTCACTGAGCAGACGTGAGAGCTTTTGGTTCGTTAGATTTGTCTGTGGATGAACTAAACAAGCAGTTTAGTCCATTTGAAAGTAGAGATGATAACGTTGACGTTGCGGATGAGTTCATTGGGTCACAAAAGAAACTTTCAACCAAGCAAACGTCTGAACGTGATATCCGCAATGTCCACAACGAACATGAGACACGCAGTGTTGAACATGCCATTGATTCTGATCATTATAAACAAATATTTAGGAGCAATATTCATACCTATTCGCAAATCGAATAGTTCAGACTATGAGCCGTTCTCTTAAGGGTCTATAAAAATAGCATACAAAGGCATATTAAGGTCAAGGGCTATCCTGTTCCTCTTCGAGACGTTACATTTAACAAAATCGGTCTGAACATTAAATTCGAAAAAAATGCAAGTGAAGAAGGCGGAATTTGTTACAAAACAAGAGTCTCCGAGCAGTCAGCCAAGAGGACGAAGAAGACTTAATTTTTATGGCGAAATGGGCTGACATTCCGTAGTTGCTTTGCAATTTCCCAGTTTTATATTTTTTAAGAAAGTGTTTTGATTGATAGAAGCGATAGAATTCATACAGGTCATTTCAGTAGCTAGTGTAACTCAAACAAGAGTATGCAAGTAACAGGTCATAAACATATATCGTCTTTAGCTTTTTTTAAGAATGAAAATAAATATACTTACCTTTTTGCATCTTGAATTTCCTAAAAATGTACTTTCTTAGTAATTTATGCTAATCAGAATTACATTGGCTCCAAAAATTGATGCACAATTGTATTGTCATTTCTAATACATTTCAAACAGAAATCACATTCTCCTCACTGCACTCAAAAACGAAATGAATGTGCTATTCACTATCAAACAAAATGTAATCCTGAGTCTTTCTGAGAATTTTAATTAAAAGAATTCATATTTTTCCCACCTTATGATTCCAAACAATCAATGACAATTAGAAAAATAGAATTTAGTTGCATGGAGAGAAAAAACAGAATCCACCCACTCCAGATCAACTTGAAAATGCGTTTCTAGACCCATTCATTAACATTATGACTTTAAATTTCAATTTTAAGTACACCAAAACAAAATTTATTTTACGAATGACAGTGCCCATAGTATGCTACCAAGTTCAAAGGTCTCTGGGCTGTGTGTTGTGCGCATGAATACTGTCACTGTGTATTGTTGTACACGCAGTTGTTTATTTGCTTTGGAATCCAGAATAAATTCAGTTACTTTCTTTGTTGTAGCGTGTACACAATAAAGAGGTTGCTACATTTGACTGGGAGAATATGAACTCGTTGTTTTCTTCTGAGTAATACTTCTCTCCTAACGTCGTGCAGTTCAGAAGCACTTGCTCATATCTTTCCATACAAATGCAGTAACCTATAATTATTTACCAGGTATTCCAATCAGTTTGATATGAGATGGTTCAACTATTTTCTTAAACAGATAAAGATATATGAAATAAATGACCAATTTTCCCAATGTTCTCTGTTTTAGTCGGAATCTCTCAAACTAATGAATGTATCTATCTAAATAATATTTTGATGGCAAACTACATGATATATTTTTGTAATGAAAGAAACAAATTCAAATAAAAATCTGATAGCACCAACACGACACTAATGTGACGGTTATACGTCACAAAATGCAGAACCATCTGCTAGAGAAAGCAAATATTATGTTACGGAAAAAATGAGATATTAAAGTTCCAATTTTCCTTTAAGTTCAAGTTCGGTCAAATGTTAGGCAGCAAAGTTTGCATTAACATACCATTCGTAGAATCTTATTCAACAAATCCAATTGGTTATTTGGTTTATTAAATTTAAAATAATAGTTCAATTACGATATTAAATAGCATCAACCTCCCTCACTAGAAATACACAACTGATTTGAAGTAAGGACTACTGTTCTTAACGTGGCATCTTTGGCGACATCTTCGGTGGCACTCTTCAATCAGCAATTACATGTATCACAACCGATAATACTGTTTCTTAATGATGATTTGGTTTCAGGACCTCGTGTACAATTTCAATTTTAAGTAGACCAAAACGAGAATTATTTTTGAAACGAATGAGGAGCGTGAGACCAAGTTCGCTGGGCGGTGTTCTGTGCGCATTAATATTGTTAATGTGTATTCATGAATCTACGGTTGTGTATTTATTTTGGAATGCATCATAAATTCAGTTACTGTTTCTTGTAATGTGTTCTTTTTATTATTAAGACTCAATTAAAAAAACGAGTATATAATAAAAAGGTTACTGCATTTGTATTGGAAAATATGAACTTGCATTGTTTGGAGCAATACTGCATATCCAAGGTTGCGGAGTATTGCTCAGAAAAAGCTCGTTCATATTTTCCGATACAAATGCAGTAAC
The DNA here is from genome assembly GCA_016617855.1 of Megalonaias nervosa. Classification (NCBI taxonomy): domain Eukaryota; kingdom Metazoa; phylum Mollusca; class Bivalvia; order Unionida; family Unionidae; genus Megalonaias; species Megalonaias nervosa. Next base: position 5,773 of record JAECUM010049728.1, on the reverse strand, counting down.
TATGATTATAAAGCTGTCATGAAAGTCATATTTTTTGTTATACAACACATACATTGTATGCCCCAACAAATAATGAATTTCTATAATCGGTAAGAAGCAATCTGATTTAAATAAACACTTAAAAGTTGTGAATTTTATTTAATTTTCAAATCTGAACCTTATATAATCTAACGTTATTCGCTAAAATATTGGAATTATAAAATTTACTCCAAAATATCATTTTAAAGAGCACGATTTTTCAGTGGTATTTGAATTTCTAAATCTCTCTCCTTTCCTACTTTCCTGTCTATCACTGAATTCGGAATAATCAGCCTTATTTACATCATCACAGAAGGTATTGTGGGTAAGTCATGCTTTTAATATTTATGACTGAAACTGAAGCAAAGACAAGATATTGTGCCACGCAGAAATTCAAATCACATATCCATTGTTACTATTCTATGGTCTTAAACTAAGTAACAGAAAGAAGCGAAACCAACCAATTTAGTAAACGCCAACAAACGACAATTAAATTTCATAGAACACCAAGTGAAAATTCAAAAGACTCTTACAGTATTGTGAATTAAATCCCAATTAATCCTAAATGTTCTATCACAAGTCCAAAAGTATAGAATGTTCCCAATGATTCGAATAATTTTGAATGTACTTATGAATCAATAGTCTTGATGTCTGACAAGGATATAGTCCAGAAAGTAGTTCAGTGAATTCACAATAATCCCATAGTAGAGCTTTAATCCAAAACGTCCAAGGCCACTATGTTATTTCAATGAATAATTTGAAAAAAGATTCTTCTTAAATTACATCTGAAGTCAGCTAAAAACTCTGATCATAGATTCCCAAGGACTGATATGAAACAGGAATGAAGACTTTGTTTACAACACACACACACACACACACACACACACACACACACACACACACACATATATATATATATATATATATATATATATATATATATATATATATATATATATATATATATATATGGCGAGATACTAATTTGCCTTGGATGTTTAAAGAAAATATGTTATAGTGATATTTATAGTGATAGCACAGATTATAGTTGTATAGTTGTCGGGATTTAATATGTGTGTGCGTGTGCATATGTGTGATTTGCACAGGTGAGTGGTTCCATCTTGATAGACATGATTATGGTATGTAATCGTTATAGTATTGGTGCATTTCTTGTTGATGTCTTTTAAACATTGGCATATCTTTTGTAAGGGGGAAAGCTCACGACTCTTCACTGTGTTGTATATTTTATACACACACCTTTCTTAGCTCAATTCAAAATAACATTTGTATCACACTTGGATTCCAAGGATTCCAATGGGCGACAGTGTTATTACATACTATCACATTACACAATACTGTCAGCTCATGCCCAACATATTCATATTTAACAACTGATCAGCATGTTTCGGAGTCAACAATTCTTTTCCCGGGTCAATCAAAACGTTGATTTTGACTCTCACCCACATAATTTGCATGTACACTTCCGCCACACTACTTGTATAAGCACAATGAATTACATCTCAGAATATAGAAATGATTCTGTCAGATTAAAATAAATTACAGGAAGTGAATAAGTAAAATATTTGTTAAATGAATCATGGATGTAGGGATTGGCAAAGAAGAAAGGAAAAGCTCTAGCCTTGGTGTAACATTCATTTTCTTTCGCTGGACTGAGCCTCGGAAAAGTCAAATATTGTAATACCTCGACTGGAATATCCCTCTGACTCTCATGTAAGGTCAAGATCATTTGAAAATCTTTGTTTAGGTATCCATTATTTTCATTTTCAGTATGGCCGTTAAGTTGTCAAGGTCTCTGTAAAACTTAAGGTAACGTAAACCGCTAAACCCAATCCAACCGCTAAACAGCTAAACCCAGTCCAACCAAAATTATCTCCACGCCTAGAGATAGAAGCCGTGATATTTTATACCAAAGCAAAACGTTTTATTTTGCTTGGTACCTTTTCTAACGTCTGTGAAGTTTTCGGTATCGTTCACTCTCAAACTAGCTCTAGTATCTGGTAGTATACTCTAACTCTGGTATCTGGTAATAACTAACAAGAACGGAACATGAAGGAATCATGGTGTTTCTATATTTAAGGCTTATCGGTAAATATATGTCAAGAGCTGATTAGAGCAATATGTCAATCTCTTGCAATCTCAGGTGACCCTTATGCAGTACATTTGTTGAGTAGGTGATAGATTTGACTGGATTTAAATAATGTCAATGTTTTTCCAAGAATACCGGGCAAGTGACATGCGTTAACCTTCCGACACCTTTTTGTTTGAAGGAAACGAACACTGACAATCTACTCGTATGTCTTTCGCTAATGGATATTTCATACGATGAATGACGGTGTCACGGGTGTACTCATAAGTGCATGCGTACGGGACTGGATACAATGAGTTCTACCGTTTTGAACAAAACCAGATTTGATATGTCAGTTGTCATATGGCTGTATGGTTTGATAATCTTAGCATGATGCCCATCCTATCATTGTCTATTCTGTGCGAACATACTTTAATATAGCAGTACTGGCCTTTTCAATCAAAGTCTCGCCTTCGTCACTTTGAGTGGAAACGAACTGCTATAGCATGATTCATCAGGATTCTTCGAAACACATTCCATGGTACTTTTGAAAATGGGACGGATATAATGTAAAGTTGTGTGCATTGGCAACAAGCAAAATGGAAAGAATATTTTCATACCTCTATGCTACTTTCACATATTGTAACTGAAATTTCTTTTATTTGGTATTAGGGAAACAATGCGCTGCTTAGCGCAACAGGTGATCAAAATGGCTGCTCCATTGTGCTCGAGTCCAAAATCATCAAACATTGTGCAAAGTGCGAATCTGTGAAGCAGAACCTGAAGAGAAATATGAACATTTGTGCAATTGCTGCTCTCGCTTTAATATCAGCATTGCATGTTTCTCTCCCCAAAAATTGATAATATTGATGCTATGTATGAAAATAAGTTAATTTTGCCTATTGTTGCTAGTTCTTATACAATATACCTTAATTATGGGGCCATATAGAATTTTCGAACATATAAGTAATACAGACTTACATTTAAAACTGTTGGATTATGTAATAGAAAAATATATCAACAATGTTTCCCTTTATTCATAAGTAATATAATGAACAAAGGATGACATGTCACATTTGCATGCCTCCACTGTGAACCTGAACTGTTCCGTCCCTGTTTAAACTGTAAAATATGTCAGAAACATCTCATGGATAACCGTGGTAAGTTTCCTGTACCTGTCGTTTAGCATAATAGTGGTTACTGTGCTGATAAAATGCAATGTGCATTTTTAAAATAACTCACGTTTTACTGCTGGTGATGGTCGTGGGAGGTAACGTGTATGCGACTTTGGTACAAAGGAATATTGTTCTGTGAAAGAAATTCGTGATAATTATTTAAAAAGACTGATTACCTGCTTGCAAGTTAAATGCATCAGCTATACAACAAAACTTAAATCAGATAGTAATAAACCCTCTTTAGTCCTCATGCTACCGTTCTACCTTTATGAACTACAGGTAAGTTGAATTTGTGTATTTACAGCATCCACAGTGGAGAGAAAGAGTCATACATCTCAGTGACGTTCGTGTATTGTGACTGAATTTTCTTTATATATGTGGTATTGGGGTAACAATTTGCCACCTAAAGCAAACAGTTGATCTAATGGCTGCTCTGATGTGCTGGAAATATTAACTTTAACCAGTAGAAACACTCCATTACAGTTAGCAGGTATTAAACTTGGGGTAAATGAATTTTGCCAGAGTTGACAATGCAAACAACTAAAAGTGCAATAAATGAATCATAAAATATATATTAAAAATGTCCTCAGATCTATATCTGAAGTGGAAATGTTTAAGCAGAGATATCAATATTTTTGGAAAGATGCACAGTCGAAGTAAGGCCAAACTTCATAGTCTATAACTCAAATTACACTCGTCAATCATACACCCAAATAAAGTTAATTTAATTTAATAATACCTAAGATATACAAGATCTTTCTTAAATAATTAGAGTAACCAGTGAGAAAACATGGAAAAAGACTTTTTTTTTTTTAACATTAAACCCCGTGCAAAATATGCATCTGTACAGCTGCAGCATGGCAAGAAGTGAAATGCTGTAAGACACTAAGACATTAGGAATGTGTACAGGATCTTTAAAGCTTTCCTCAAGTCATGACCCGAATCTGGAGTGTAGTAAAATACGACATAGACAAAACAATAAAAACTTAATTGACACAGAAAACAACAACATGCTAGCGGCCATCACATTAATGAGACCTGGATAAAGCAATATTATAAAATTATAATCTAAGCTAGACGATAATTTTTGACTCAATTTGAGATTACCAGATTCCTGAAAATCACGGCCATCATTGTTTTTCAATAGAAATCAACCATTTAGCGTGCAAAGTCCACTTCTTTAAAGTTGATGTAACATATTGTACAAAAGGACGGAAATATTATCAGGGTTTATACGGACCGGTCTCTCCAACAAGCTAAATATCGTGCCTAGCGGCAATCTAACTTAACATATATAATGCAAATACGTTTGCATATTTTAAAGCGAATATAAGCTTACTGAAGTGAATAAAATGGGATTCAATTTTTCTTTAGACCCCATTCCTCGGGCCTATAATAAGCAGTGGGAGTAATAACACTATCAAGTATCAATAACGTGCAATTAGGTATATAGAGATAAACATAACTGTACGCATTTTCTTCGTAAATGGGACATTAAATCCTTGAAAAGATTGTTCGGCTTTTTCGGAGCAACGTCCGCGACGTAAGATTTCATAAATCAACTGTTTGTCTGAAGATTCTTGTTTATTTATTTTAGTTAACATGCCATTAATGGGACAATGAATTTGAAAGCAATTACGTTGAACCTGTAAAGGGATGTTCTATGAACAACATCCCCCAGATATATAATGCTCAACTGGATCTTATTAATAAGCAAGGATTGTGGGTATTATGCAAATAGCACTAGTCCAATATCTAGTTGTTATAACTTTATTTATCAGGTTTTGAGTGCTATATTCATGATAATCAGTATTGGTAATATATTTTATCCAAATTATTTTTAACGTCCGCTTGGAAAGTATAGATTGTGGGGATACGTCAAGACAAGGTCTAGAAAGTAAACATTACATTTTTTAAGTTTTAAAGAGCAGATATTCAAATACATGGAAACAAAAACAATAGTCATATATTTGGAACCAATACCGACAGTGTAATGAGTGTATGAACTTAATAATGAATCTCAGCTGTGGACAACACGTGGGCAGCAAATATGTTCTAAAGAATAACGCAAATATAATGTCTTCAGTTTTTCAGTTGGTACATCTATTATCGTACATTTAGCCGTGTTACTTACTTGAGCATTAGTGAATAAATCCTAGTTCGTATTTTATCTTGCTTTTCGTGGGGAATGATTGGCCATGGGTGAAACGTTCACATGATATGCTGATTTTTAATTTTAAATTGATCTTATTGCGATGCATATTTACACTTTTTGATACTCCTGGTACATGATTTGTCGGTATTATCCGTAGTTTTTGTTCGTGGCTATAAATTGTAATGATCATACATCGTCAAGATATTAGTTAATTTTTGTACACGGGTATAAAAATATATTTTAAGATATTAAAAGAGTAGATTGCATAGGATCCATAAAGAATTGTTTACGTCGGTGTTTAAGACCATTAATAATAATATTAATAATAAGACCTGTTTA
>JAECUM010049726.1:0-35868 GCA_016617855.1 Megalonaias nervosa | reverse complement strand
CTCACAATTTTTATTTTGAAATTTTGCCTCAAACGAAAGACATAATTATTATATAATAAGTGGTATTAGCTATTGTAAAATTAATATGAGATAGAATTAGTTGGATCCAAATGATAGGGCCGGATTTTCCGGTTATAATATCTATGCGAAGATAACTGAGCACCACACAACACCTAAACTGAAAAGCTATCTATATTTAGAAATACTTGTTTATTCATTTTTCTTTTTATGCACGTGTTTCTATCTAAAATGGTTCCATCTAAATGACAAAAGAAATTCTACCTCTGATGGTCGGTTAAAAGAAATATGATTTCAAGATTCCATTGGTTTATCAGGGCAATCGTTTTTGTTATGGGTGTGTTCTGCTTCCATCAGAGATCTACAGCAAATGCATCCATTGCTTCTACATTTATGATAGGAATGAAAGAGCAATATATAAGTGTTATTATAAAATACCATCCCATATTATGACATATATCGAACAACAACAACAACAGTACTAATGACAGGAAATTATAAGGTTGAAGAAAGGTATTGCTGTTCCAGTCCATCACGACACAATAATCAGCTTTGACTGGTCTGTGTACCTTGACAAGTTTGAAATTAATATGGCTGACGGCTATTGTTCATCACTAATAGGTACATATTTCCCTTGTTGTCGGAAAGGCGTTTGATATAACCTTTTTTTAAAATCATCTAAACCTTTCTGCCTGCGGCGAACTCTATCATTTATGAAAAGGAATGGGTGATAGAGGGAGATAACATAATTATATGTATTCGAACGTGACAAATTAGTCGTCCTAAAATTTCCAATCAAGACATGAATGATGAGATGTGACAAAACCCGTGTTGTTGCCTGTAAAACTGATTCTCGTTCAAAGGACGCAATAATATGCATCGATCGTTATTAGCTGACCAAAGCAGTAGACCTTATCCGAATCGCCTCTTTAATAACAAACTTAATTAGTTCACCAAATAAAACTCTCTACGTTGTCATGCAACATGCCCAAAACAAATTCAGTCAGAGTTATTGAAGTCTCAGAATGGACCAAAGAAACATATGGTGTCAGCATCGGGAAATGATGAAGTTCTCGATTTACTGTTTTTAATTCAATTGTTCGTTACAATGTTGTAGTGAATTCAACATCCCGATATGATGCTTTATTAACGGCCGACTGGTTCTGGCATTCAGACTGGGGTTTATGGCCTCAAAACATCTCTAAATTAAGGAAGTTCTGACAGAGCTACGGAAATTTTTCAGGTGTGTAACGACGAAGAACTCATTAAATCTGTCATTATCACCTGCAATGCAAGTTAATGTTACATAAAATTCATCTTCATTATTTAATGTCTATTAAAGACCAATAACTGAAACCCTTCTTAAAATCCCACGTGTTTCTATATCTCTTATGATACCTTTATTACCTACATTAACAAAATTATAGGTGTTGTCTTATATGAAATTGCAAGCACGAACGCAACGAACCAGTCATTCTTTTCTGAACATTACATATTTTGTAAGCATTTGTAACATTTATATCGACGCATTTTCTATCCATAAAAGTAAACTGCTTCCATTCAGAATCATATCAACAGTTCTTTTTATGAAGCCCATGTTCATCTGTTACCTTATAACCGGTTCCAGAGATATCAAAGTCATGAAAATCTTCAGGTGTCAGATCTGAGGCATTGGACGGGACTTCAGTGAAATAAGTACTATACAGTGACAGGTTAGAAAAAAATGCAAAGAAAATAATTATATTTAAAAATAAAACTGATTCTTTGTCTTTGAATAATTCTTGGCAGCACCGGCATTGCTATGTGACAAATAAATACCAAAATAATTTTTTGTTGCCATTTGTGTTGCAGAAAGACTTCAACAGCTATTTAGAAATCATTAAGGGAATGTAAAGGCCAGTACAAAACTCTTTATATGTATACACCAGTTTTATGGCGTATTGTTTATGTAGTTTGCTGTACCATACACAAAGCCACTATGTTTGTTATTGACAGTATGTTTCAATAAATACATGCAATATAACTGATCGTTAAGGATTAGTTATATATATATATATATATATATATATATATATATATATATATATATATAGATAGTATATATATATATATATATATATATATATATATATATATATATATATATATATATATATATATATATATATATATGGGTAATTAACAACACCGGTGTGCAATATCAAAATAATAAATAGCTAGTTGTTTCGACACACGCATTTTTTTCCAGGTGTGAGTACCGAGAATTGCCGATGTGACTAATGATCCTGACAAGCTATTCTCGAATGCTAGATCACTTTTACCTGTATTAAGGTAATCATAATATCTAGTGAATTTATTGCGACTCTAAATATTTTAATACGATTTGAGCAATAATGAATCATCTTGTAGATTCACATCAGCCTAATACTATTAAATATTGATAATTCTGTTCAAAACAAGTTCATCGAACAAAATGATAATGTATTACGGTGTCTCAGTCGGTGAGATCAAAGCTATCTTTCTAATTTTTAGGGATGAGAATGGGATTGCGACTCGCGAGATTTCAATCAGTATGTACTGGACAATCATTCTAAAGAAGATTTGTTCTAATATGCTCATTGGGGACAACTTAGGCAATACTTGTTAAGATACGTTTCACATGACGTTTTGTGTATGTATGTATGTATGTATGTATGTATGTATGTATGTATGTATGTATTGTTACGTGTAGGCTCGAACAAAAATAACAAGAGAAAAGAGTGAAGCCAACAAGCTTTGTGTATTTTAACAAAATAATTTATTTCCCTAGAAAACAATGTAAAAAGTGGAAATAGGACTTACGGTTTGTGAATATAATCCAAAATTTAATCCTAAGATTGAAAAATACAAGTCCTATCACTAAACAGTTCTAATAGAATCCGAGTTCGAATCTCGATGAAATTCCAATATGGAGGCGATGACGTCAGATGTCTGTACTGATGGTAACAGATCCTCGATTGAATCACAGTTTATGTTTCCGTATAGAATTCCAGAATGAATTTCCACTGAATTTCTTTGTCCCAGAACTTTTTATAAAAAAAAGTACACTTGTTTAGTCTTCTAGAGAATAAATTATTAAATTCCAAAAAAACAGATGAAAAACAAACTGATAACAACAATTAGAAACACCTTGTTCCCTCAAGGTGTTAAGAACGACTGACTAAATCTACTAGAGAGCGTCTGTTTAAAGCCGCGATTTTAGATCACATGGTACTTCACGCCATAGGCAACGTAATTTACTAATTTGAACATCGCAATAAAAAGAATGAAAATTAGCACGTAGGCAAGAAAAATTGCCCTATCTAAGAACCAGTTCTCACACTGAAAATATATAAAAAATAAAACATTGTTTATTCAGACTAATACGTAGGCCGAAATGACCTTGGCAATAGCCAATCGTTTTCGCGTAATGTTTACAAACTCTATGAACCAAAGTGAGCTAAAACTAGTGCTAATGTAATAGCTTTTACGTTCTAAACAAACTGAATTTACTGAAAAAAAATATCGAATCCCGTGAAAATAACCATTACAATAAAATGTAATGAAACAAAAATAAAATAAAAAGAATTTTAAAACTAACACACAAACAATTTAATTACATATACGTAACAGTATGTATGTATGTATGTATGTATGTATGTATGTATGTATGTATGTATGTATGTATGCATGTATGTAGCAAGATATATATATACATTTGTAATGTACGTAAGTAAGTCTACCGCAAAATTTTCTGGTTCATGTACTAATATCCTAATTTTTATTGGAACAAGAAACGTGCAGAATGGACAATAGGAGAAACTAGGCAACTATCATGAAAACGCACAGTAGTGATTCCGTACGTCGGAATATGGTCCATTTACCCTACACCGACTTCTCTCAATGTCAAACTAAAACCAGAATATGAGTCTGCCCACTGGATATTCGCCTACTTAAACTGAAGATGTTTGAGAACCAGGGAAATTCTTCACTCTGTCCAACACAAACATGCTGAGTATGTGCAGGGAAACATTGGAAACCTATTATAAGGCAGGCAGTTCCATTTACATTGCAGTTAACACACAATGTGGCTCTTGCATCCCATCCCCAAGACAAACATGGTTTATATGTCACCCTATAGAAGTCAATAATGCTACAACTTTTATGAACAGGTGTTCGACAAATGCTGGTCTCTCAACTTACAAATATTATATAACCACAGCATCCTTAGAAAATAAAATAATATGAACATCCGGTCACTAAAACATTCACACGGGGAATATCGGGAGATATATAAATGAAAGCCGACACCTTTAAATTTAATATTATTTCTACATCTAGCAATCATCTCTTCGGGTCAGAATGCAATAATTTAAATGCTTTAGTTTCTGTAGTATCCATTACTACATCTGTGGTGAATATCCATGGTGGAATCGACACTTTTTCGCTGGAAACATTACAAGAACCACATTTAAAACCATGTATACGGCTTCTTAACAACTCCAATTAACTTGACCCAATAAACTATGTTACATCACACAGGAATTTCCATCAGACATACATCTGAACAAAAATGGCTACATGGCACTTTCAATACATATCTTAAATAAACCATCATCCGGATAAAACAGAGTAAACCGGATTATGGATATATAATTAAAATCGAAGATATTTGTATGTATGAAATATATTTTCTTTCAGTTTCTCATTTATAATTTCTTGTACATATTTTTAAAGGCTTTGTGAACCTCCTTCTTGATCATTTGAGAGTGTAACGTTGTCCCTCTTGGTAAAGAGGGATGGTTAATTAGATTTGGCAGTCGTTATCTAGAGGATGACCTCCCTCGATTTTATTGCCCGGTGTGAGTGGATAGATAGAACATCAACAGAGAACTGAGCAAGACTATTGAGAAGAAATAATACAATACCAGCCCCATTTAGACAAGAAAATAACAATTTAATCGATAATAAAAAACTAAATCAAACAAATTTACGTTAACAGAACTTCAATAGCAGTGTTCTAATTTTGATTCGTTCATCATAGTAACGAGTGGTGAAAAGAGCACAATGTCCACGCCTGATTTGCATCACCTAGCGTCGCTTCCTGTCTTCGTCTCCGTGTACCACACGTCTTTCCCCCTACGTGTATACGTTGATCTTCCTATTCTGAACGCTTCATCTCTTCCGTCTTCGGACTGTCCGCGTCTGTTCCTGGGAGCTGTTTCCTGAATGACAAGATTACCACTAAGCCTCTATATGTATCACTTTCTATACATATACAAAATTCTCTCACTTGCGTTACTCAGAAAGTATAAACTAGCTATCCAAACACTGCATAAATTCTGACATAATGTGACCTTAACGATTAATGGTCCTTACAAATTTAGACTGTATTTCGAGTAAGGTACGATCATTATCTTTAGTTACACGCCCCTGTAATATACATCAAAGTCAGACCTAATTCGATAGATCACCACTCTCGCTTCCAGCAGCTGACCATAAATTAACACGTGAGCGATGTATCTAACATTCCCGTATCTCTTCGCATACGCTACCACATGTCTCCTTAGACATCCAGTCTAGGCAGTTCCACTGAATAAGATACATGCTCGATTACTATTGCATAAGATTCACTAAATTCTAGTTCACAGCAATCCCTAACCTACAAGATTATTTAAACATTACAAAATCATATATAAATATGCAATTATCGTTAACTCACGATAATCAGTATCGTCCTAACAGACAAAGGGAATTAATTCATATAACCCGATGAAATCTTTCACATCTGAAAATTTGGATCGCATGCAACCCGTCAATTCTATCAATGAACTAATAAGTGTAAAATTAAAGAAATAATTTGCATAAACAGATTTCAATGAAAATTGAATAAACGATACATAGTCTAAATCCTAGTCATAAACAAGACAAATAAAATAGAAAATTACATGACCATGAAAAATTAAAATTGCGTACCTTAACGATGTTCTTTTCAGAAATTGTGCGTCTTAGCACTAAAGCCTGTTTTTTTCTTACAAGACAGCCACCTGGTCCCCTTTACTTGTTTTAACGAGGAAAGCACTATTCTCTAGTTTTCCCCGGAGCCAAATCTTATCCTCACACCGGAAATTTAGGACTAAAGAAATTCGACCAAGGTCGTTACTTTTAAATTCAACATTACTTCCAAGGTGTACGCCTTAATTTAACTGACCAATCGTAATCGGCGGTTCCTAATTTTCCCCGAAGATAATTATTTCTTTCGTCAGATTTTGACAGCCTAGAATCAGAAATACGATTCATATCAACTTCCCTTTGAACATGACTATTTGACATGGGATTCACCTCAAACGGTTATGGTTGGTAGCTCTAATGTTACTTTCTCAGAACAGTGTTGCGATGCCCGGGTCAATTCTCAATGAGCCGTAGATGCTGGCCTTTCAAGTTTAACACTGACATGAAGAAAAGATCGAAGAGACCCTTAATAAAGACCTTGCTGGCTTGACTGTAATAAAATTTTAATGCACAATGAATTCAATTTTAAGGTTCCATTCTTATTCAAAATTAAACACATTTCATAGAGTGTAATGAATTCTTACTAAACCATCACGTATTATAGAAACAGTATACGCTTGATGTCATATGAACATGCACGATTGGTGTGCAAATTAAAATTTGTACAGATTTCATCAAGGGCGATTCCCATCCTAAAAAGAGACCTTATGCGTTAAAATGTCCGCAAACTAGGAAGAGATATTCCCAATTATCAGCATGCTGGTGGACAATTTTCTGTTTTGTGTGAAGTTTTGTACATCTTAAACAATAAGTGCCGATTTACATTATTATTCGATATCCCAGTAACATATTATGATACTCCATGCCAATTTACATTATTATTCGATATCCCAGTAACATATTATGATACTCCAAATTTGGAACTGTTAGAGCAAGCGTTTCCCGAGACAACCGTCCCAAAGTGTTAACACTGCGCGGAGGTTCATTTGACCAAATGATGATTCTCCAATTCGCGCAAATCCATCACTTCGAAGTCAAAAGACGTTAAAGACTTACGGGAACCGGAAGCCAGGCAGAATCATCTTTCCTTGGAAGCTATTTTGGCACCAATGACCATAAGATCATCTTCGCTAGCCAAAGTTCAGATAACTCTATCTACATCTTGGCGGATTGAACAGCTATATCGGTGCTTTGTCCTAGCGACATCTATTGGATTTCATGTGTTTTCTCCCTTAGTATGTAATGGCAACTAATAAATAGCGTGCTGCATTGGACATCGGCCGAAAACGGTAGTGGCAATTGACCTGAAAAGGAAATTTTGTAAGTTTAACATCGAAAGTATGACTATGTACCAGAGGGAAGCCATTACATGTCTATTTGAGACAAAGGTATTTATGCAAACACGGACCGACACTGGAAAAAGTGCACATTTATCATTAAAGTTGTGTGCTCCCCTTGTCTCGATCACGTAGGAACAGTGTTCAAATTTGAACAACTTAATTTTTATTGGATGCGGTTGCTTGCCGCCGCATCCAATGAAATTCACAGACCCAAAGCACAGAAATATCTGCTCAATATGCCAAGGCGTAGATAAGGTTACCGGAACCTTGGCTAGAGAAGATGCCGTAAGATAAGATTCTATACAACCGATGTATTACAGCTCTATGTTCTTAAACTAAGTAACAGAAAATAGCGAAAACCAGCAAGTTCTGTAAAATTCAACAAATAATCAATTTCCCAAGAATAAAAAGTACAGATTTAAAAAGAACTCACAGGGTTGTGAATTTAGTCCAAAACACTCCTAAAAATTCTATTGCAAGTCTAAAAGTATAGAGTATTCCAAACAAATTCCAGTGGTGTTCCGAATGAATTCTATATTGAATGGACTGATGTACCAATAGCCTGGATTGAAGCAATGCGCTAACAGTCTCGATGTATCATAATGATATAATCCAAGTTATACTTGAATGAATTCACAATAATTCCAAGAAAGTAATTTAATCCTAGAGTCAGTGAGCATTCAGTAATGAATAAATAAATAAATTAAATCCTCTCAAATGAACATAACCTGATTCCACTAAGACTGATGTTAAGATATGTAATGAGTAATTATGAAGTAAACTATATCTATCCACCTAACCTATGTCGCAATAATCATTTTCTGAAAATACTCTGCATCTTAATAGAAATTTCCATAAAACTGTGAACAAAATTCGTTTCTAGAATTTTCTTGGTCAAAATCAAGGCTGTAGTAACTGAAGTAAACGTGTTTATAATTAATACTCTTAATACATAACCTAGACTGATAGACAAATATTAGCTATGTATTATGTCGTTTACAAAATTAATGTCACTAGTCCGGTAGTTCCTTACAATCTATAATCATAAACAAAATATTAAACACACAATACAAATTAAATATACATAAAACATGAAAACATTATTTTTTTATTTTATCCCACTCCCACCTCAAAATGGGGCTACATCATGTATCCGTTGTGTTTCTTGTAATCCACTTATTCTAGAAAATTATCATACCAAATGATGTCGAATTCTCTTGATCGGTTAGAACGAAGTTTAGGCTGTAAGAAAGAAAGATTATATACATAAACTTTTAAAGTAAGGACTTCGTACCCCCTCCCACTCCCTGGTATGCAAGATCCGAAACCTTCGTTTACATTATACCAAATATATGGAAACTCTTTCTCAGCTACTGTAGACAGAGTTCATGAAAATGGATATCCAACATTGCTCTTGAAAATGTTACCTTTAACCTCTGTTTGTTGCTGTGGAGATTGGGGCTTCATTCTTTATAATCCGAAAGTCTCTCACACTCTTTTTTTTACGCCATAACATTGTATTATGCATGGTAGAGACTGATGGCGGCAAAATACTCAGCCAACAACCTTCTGATTTCTCATTGAATGGCTGGCGAAATGTAGCAGGAATATATATTTGACTTTGCTCTTGAATATTAAAAATATGATTTTGTTCACGGAATCATAAACACATCATAGTGAAATGCATTTCAATTTTCCAAGGTGATATCAAAGCCTGCCGATATGCCAATATGCCGATATATCCAATAACTCGAATTCACCGTACTTTTATATACCGTTGTCTTATGAGACTTTTTGTCAGGAATGCATCAAAGAAAATTGAAAAACAAAAACATAAAAATAGTACCAAACCTATGTCCATATTGAAATTTAAGTTGTTATTTACAATTATGTTTAAGAAATATGAGATTTAACATTTTTAGCATAACATTTGATATAGCATCTATAATTAGGTACTGATATAAGTGTACATAGCTTGGCGAGCATGGATGCATGTATATGCGTGTCATTCAGGGAATGTCAGATTTATCATAAATATATGTAAAATAAAGGCAAAATGCCAATTCAACAAAGAAGACACAGCCAATATTAACACCTACATGTTTATCATTAAGCATAAAGGTATGCATCTTGTTATAAATATATCAATTCAGCCAATTTAAAAAAAAAAAGTGGTGGCAATGCTCTATTACCGTTAGCGTCAGTACTTACTATATATTAGGCGTCGTAAGGGATAAATAACTGTTACTTTTAGCGTTATTTTAGTTAGCGTTATTTCTGTTACATCTGGGTTTTTTTTATTACATTTAGTGTAAAATTTCATTTCATTTATTATGCTTATTTTATTTAATGTTTATAATTTAGCGACGTATCAGGCCAATCGCTGGGAGTGTAACGCTTGTATGCTAACAGGACCTGCCTATCGTTACTTTTGTTTGCTTGTTTGTTTGGTTTTTTGTTTTGTTTGTTTGGTTTTGTTTTTGTATTTTTAGGGCAGGTGATATCTTCAAGCGATAAAAGTTATTATTATGGTGTCTGATTTATGATCACAGCACAGAGAACCCAAATCATGATCATCTTGATCGTTGCTTCACAATGAGTGCCACAGATGTTTATTAAAACACATACTGTACTAATGACCTATCGATATCTCCGGTAAAAATAGAAGTTTCATAAGAAAACTTTATGACACGTTTGGGTATCTTGAATATGATTTCTTGAGCTTAAAATATTGAAAAAAGACAGACGTTCTTTTTTTTATTGCTGCGATGTTCAGTCAATGGTTACCAATAGAAAATGAGATGATTCATCAGGTTTTATTTTAGTCATTTACATTGCTGGAAATATAGAAGACAACTGTTAGAACACAGTTTTTGTAACTGTTAGAATATACTTTGTGACTGGTAGAACACATTTTGTGTTTCCAGTAACCTTTCAATTGGAGATACAATCTTAAATAAAATCGGCAAAGTATACGAGATCTAATGTATATACACATAAAGAAAGGAGTTTCAACATAAACACAGGATAAATGATTACCAGGTTTGCGGGGGTGGGTGTCTTTTATTTGCTGTCGAAGGTATGAAACGATTGGCAGTTTGGCCTATTAATTGTTTGACGATGTCAGCTATGGCACTACCAATTAACGTTTGGTCAGTAAATTGGTTTAGCAACGGATCTGTTTTAGACACTACGGCTACAATGTATGTAAATCATAAGTTTCCAAATTAAATGGAAAGTGGCTCTTTGAACAATTTGAGTATCCAAAGAGAGTAAATATCTAAAGATATTATCAAAGCAAAAATTGTATCTGATATATCGTAGAAGTCCCAGATCGCTCGTTCATTTTAAATGTCAAGGAGACGAGCGCAAAGCTTGTACTAAATTGAATCCGTTCAATTTTCTACTCTTTGAAGGGCGTCATGAAGGTAAATGTCATCGGAACATCGAAACAAGTTGATTTTGTTTATGAACGAGAGTGTTTTCAAGCATTAAAACAATATCATAATTGGAAACAGAAGGAAATCTGTGTTCATTCTTAATAGGGGATATTAAAACGTTCACTCAGAATTGCTTCCAGTTCATTGGGTTAGCTATCCGCACCATGGCCACATGGGACAAAGCAACCTGTCGTCTGTATCAAACATTTAAGCTGTGAGTGGATTCAGCCAGCAAACAACTGAAAAGTCACGGTCATTTTTGTGTGTATTATCTTCATCGATTATAACACACTCTCCGAACAAAACCAAGATTAATAGTCCCTTTTGTCAAAGATAACAATTCCAACTGCATTGCTCGTTCTGCGTGTATCCAATTCATACAAAAGAAAACAATACGTTTAGCAAGGATCTACAAATGGCTTTGAAAGAAGTTTCCAAATCGTAGATATTTTACCGAATGAAGTTACTCAATGAATAAACGAAAACGATGTCATCTACCAACAATAGCCTCAATCGAGATTGCGTATCCTCTTCCTACTCTTCTATTGGCCGCTTAGGAACATTGACGACAAAACCGCCAGTGGTGTACACATACACACAGATACAGATATATATATATATATATATATATATATATATATATATATATATATATATATATATATATATATATATATATATATATATATATATATATATATATATATATATATATATATATATATATATATATATATATATATATATATATATATATATATATATATATGACCACTGTAAAATTATATATTTTTTATATATTTGGCCACTGCAAATTGTGGAGAAGAACTTGATTGATATATGTTATACAGGACATATAATGAATGAATCCAACATCCCATGTATCTTTAATGACATAATTGCGCCACAAAGAATGCAATTAGCTTTTATATGTCAACATCATTGTTATTACAGTAACACCTATTATTTTTTCAATGGTAAGTTGAGATTTATGTTTTACTATTCCTTTAAAATATGAAGAAAAAAACAACATTATGTCAACAGAGAAGGCAGACAACCAGGTCAGTGTTGCTCTAAAGTCTTACCAGAAAACTCTCACGTGACTTGTCTACATAAATAAATCTAGGGAATCCTGTTGTAGGATATTATGATCTGCAAAGAAAGAGTGATATGATTAAATCATGTATTCATTTTTATTAGTATTGGCTGTTGTTTTTGTTGTTGTTCATTTTATTTTTAATAAAACAAATTGGGCAGGACGTTTATCTCTTCGTCGTTCTCAGAATACCTGATAAGATCTTTGCCATATGGGTGGCATGACAAACTGTCGCGTGATTCTGGGCGAAAGAGCCACTGACATCGGACGGTCATAAGTCTTCCTGAAAGGACTGACGCATTTTCTCTACCAATGGGAATTTTAAATAAGAAATATCGCGTCTGTGATTGATATTAATTCCAGCATCTATGTCAAAAGAAATAACACATTAAATTTATTGTCATACCCCAACTGGAGTTAATTCTAAGGTGACCTTTTGGCGATATAGTAATTATCATACGAGGTGCCTTATTACCAGATTTACGGCAAAAATCGAAAAGCAAGCCTTCCTGAAGATAACATTAAATCAGGTACCCATAAACACAAATCCAAAAATCCTTCCCCATAAACAAAACCTTCCTATACAAATGATAAGTCATTTCGTCATAAAGATAAACTTAATCGTGTACTTTTTCCATAGCGTATTTTCTCCACGTTTTATCAGGAATAAAAGGCAACAATTGTAGAACGATTAATATGATTCTTTCTCAAGGCAGAATATTCGCTGAAATAGATGCATTGAATCAACTGGGTTCCCTAGCTTTTAAACAGAGAAACACCTAAGGAGAAGCAATGATCTGCGATGATGTGTTTAACTACTTAGATGTAGTAAAGTGTTCAAACTTAATCCACTGTAGTGACTAGGTATAATATGTTTGTGTTACCATATATTAACCAGCGTGTTCGTTCAACATTTTCATTATTATTCCTCAGCTTGCAATTTAAATATAAATATTTAAATATCAATATGAAATTTGAATGTCAGTAACTAAATATCAATATGAAATTTGGATATTAATATCTAAATATCAATTTGAAATTTAAATATCAAAATCTAAATATCAATATGAAATTTGAATATCAATATCTAAATATCAAACTCAAATCTAATTATCAATATCAAATCATCGAAAACTGGAATCACACGCAAGACAAATCATATAACAACGGAACATTTCACTTAATGGCTACATACATGCACCAATGTTTTGTGGAATTGAAATTAAATATTATTATAGGTAAATACCCCCCTCCCATTTTTTCCAATTATGACATTTTAAAACGATTTCCTTAAATACAAAAATGTTCTTATTATTCCTGATCATTCCGTAAGAGGGGAAAACTAGGAAAATTCATTAAAGGGTTATAAAGGTATTTCTTTGTAAACAATAGAGAGACATAAATTAAAAAAAAAACTCTGATACATCCAGATTTAAAATATTTTACATTTATTTATTTTTTTTTTATTGTTTTCTTTTACATGTTCTATTTCATTCCATCCGTGAAAGTATTTGAATCATATCACTCATGCAGTCTTTGGCAAATCGGATATAAGCAATATTTTTGTTTACATGTTTCAGACACCATTCTTATTTTAAATATTCATGTAAAGAGCTTACAGGTATTTAAATGAAAAGCAGTCAATGAAGCATATAAATCAAGTTCTTCATCACGATAATTGGGTGCAGTCATCGGTATCGAAATTAATTTGGATGGCGTCTCCGAGCATTTGTTTGCAAAAGAAAAAAAAAATAGAATCAAGCGCAATCATTACATTTAGAGCAAACACAATCTGAGATAGTTTATCAAATAACACTAATTAGAAGCTGACAAATGTATCTAATGTCTGCATGACACGACATATTTCATTACACGTTTAATTCATTGGTCAAATGAAGATACCTAACAAAGTGTCACGACAAGAGCATGGATACAATTCTTGTCGGTCATTTGTAAAAACAAATCGGCTGTATTACACCACAGTTGATGTATAAGATGTCTGATGGACAACTTGACATTTTACTTCTTGAGTAAAAATTGGAATCTGAAATGACGCAGTATTGAATTCAAATTTTGAATGTTTTCTTGCAAACGGTTTTAAAGCTATAAGCAAATAAAATATATTTAAGGGGTTCTCAACGTTTTATTTAACCTCAGCAAGAGTCATTATTGAGAAGTGTTTTCCCAAGCGATGGTTGATCACTAACTGATTTTTGGAATCAATATTTGATCTGCTATCATTCTTTAAATAGTCAAGAACTGATGACAGTTTAAAACGAAATGTAATCAATACATATTCACTGAGTACGTTTGATCAAGTAACTAGAAAACAAACAGTAACACAAATTAAATAAGTGAGCAAACAAGTACAAATATAAATATACCACTGTGATTGAGATTGGATCTATCTTAAACTGCACAATGAAATTTACAAATAAACGTAAAACGGGAACAGCTTAACATAAGACTGTTGTGACCATTACGTGAAAATCGGTTATATACTTTTCGAGATACTTCAGCTCAATAATATGCACGAGTTATGAAGACTTCATCACATCCAAGAGAAGTTAAATATAGTATGTACGCTATATCAATGATATACCACGAGATGTGTAAATTTTTCATTAAAAGGAAACGAGGCTTGCTGAGTGAAATGAAAACTTGATACAGCTCGTGGTATATCATTGACACAGCGTACATACTTTACGTATACTTAATTTATACCACATACAAATACATATATTTGCCTTGTGAACGGAGTTAAGAACTGATTACGGGCAGCTGTATATTGACCGAGTGAATGAACTCATCACTGCTGAGTGTGTCCGCTACAACTTGTAGTTCTGTGATTGTGTTTGGCTATTCGCAGTCACCTTTGCATATTGATAAGTTGATTGTTTTCTTTTTTTGAGTTTCTATTTTTACTCATATTGATTAAATCAATATAAGACACACTTATGATTTATAGATCAGATATAATTTTAATGAAGAAAGTAGAGCACTACAAACACATTGTTACATTCTTGAACACTGAACGCTCATTCACATACAGGCGCATGGGATTTAGTGTGGAATAGAAACTAAGCGAAATGACGAACCAACAAGAAGTAATTTAAATATTTTAATATGTTTACAGTTTACCTAAGTCACTATTTTGCTTTAATTAACGTTACTACCGACCATAAAACTCTCTCTCTCTCTCTCTCTCTCTCTCTCTCTCTCTCTCTCTCTCTCTCTCTCTCTCCTGACTGACTGACTGAACATTTATCATCATTCTTCATAGATCCAGCGACATCGTGGTATAACACAAGCGAAAATCATCTATGCTCGTCTTTTCATGGATTTTCGTCCATATCATGCTACGACGGTCAAGAGAGAGAGAGAGAGAGAGAGAGAGAGGGGGGGGCGACCTTTGGACATTTTCATATTTAATTAATACTAATCGATTTTTAGAAACCTTATAATAGGTTTAAGAAACAACAACAGCAAAGCATTAAATAGATTACATTACGTGTGCCCCGTAACCAAGACAGGTTATTGCAACTTTATATCATTGATTATATGGACACTGTAGATAGATCCCAAGGGAAGTGTACACATACCCTCACGACAAACCGTAATTTTTGTAGGTTACTTGGTGTACGTTCAGTTTCAATGTTTTCATCCACCCCAAATCTTTTTCTCTCACTCCCGACTTTTGCGTATTTTGTCTCTTATAGATGAGAGGGGAGGGGAAACGGAAAAAGAAAGGACTGCAATGAAATTGTGTGCCATGTTAAATTCATTTCGGAAACGGGGATTATAAGTACTTTTTATCATTATTTTCATACGTCACTAATGATTAATCAGTGGAAATTCGTCACTGATCTAAAGGAATGGAACCGACAGCAAACAGTACCTTGAATGGTTTATATATTCGTATTATTGCGCCATGGGCGGTTCACAGTTTGATATACTAGTAGTATTCATATATCAAATTGCTTTATACCAAAACTTTAAAAGCCATGTTATTTTTATTGTATGTGATATCTATGTATGTATCCATGTATGTATCTATGTATGTATCTATATATATATTTGCTTATAGCTTTCAAACCGTTTGCTCGAATTCTATTTTATTGCCCGAGTACAAAAGACGGCGTAGTGATTTCATTTGGATATGTGCCGAACATTAATGCTGAATATTATCTGTTTTATAACGATTGGACATAGGACGAGTACTAAAGACGGTGTAGTGATTTCTTTAGGATAGATGCCAAATATTACTATCGAATTTAACTTATATTCTGGAACTCTTCTCTTCAGAAAACGTCTCAAATGATCTCAACAAATTTGTTGACAGTATTTTGTCAAGCTTATAACGAGTCATCTTGATACGAAATTTGTGGTAAATTGAAAATTCTAAAATAAGCCCTGGCTATTATTAGTCACAAGTAATTTTTATTCGGCATACATTTGAGGACGGCTTACAGACATTGTGGGCGTATTTCCGAATACATATTTTAACAGACGTCGAATAAAATATTTTTGTGAATCTAAATTTATTTTATTTGAGATGTCTATAAAAGATCGTTTTAATTCATAAGTTTTAATTTGATTTTGCTGAAGAATATGGTGTGTACTTTTGCAAGTATTTTACACAGCCTTATTAATATTTGGGGCTTTTTCCACATCATAACTTTCATGTATATATGAGCTCTATGAAATAAATTAAACGGCTTATTTTCTAGACTGGCTTGCATTCAAGTGTCGGATTTCTGAGGCATAACGACGCAGGAATAATATTGTCTATTTCCGAGGTCGGCTTTCTTTCGACGTTCGGGTTAATGTCCGATTTCTAGGACTGAACGTTACAGGAATAAGATGGCATATTTTAGAGTTGGACCTAATTTCGAATTTCAAGGGCAGAACATTGCTGGAATATTATGGAAATTTCTTGCTTCCTTTTCTGTCCGTGTGAGTTCGAGTCTCGGGCTTAAATTTCTTATTTCCAGGTTATATAGCTTTAGCTCGAAGTTTACCACACTCTCGAATTTTAGTTTTTCTCGGAGACTAATACAAAAATTTTTATATTGTGTTACTGATACGTATAAAATATTGACTAACTGACAATTTAAGAAGTGAAATAGTCACAAAATCCTTTGCACTGTTTGATAATGTTTGCGATTTTGGCACCGTTATAATTATTATATCGTATTTATATGCAAGCAGCCTCGAAAAGGTAAATATTAAATGGTCCATCATGCATATAGTCACGGATATATCGTGTGTGTGTGTGTGTGTATATATATAGCTCAGTTTCTACCGATTACTCGTAACAAACTATACAGACCTATATCTGCCGGCGCATGATGCGATGGCATATTCGGGTCTGTGTTGGAATTGCAGTTGGATCCGACTTATAAGCGAGTATAGCGGTAGTCAGTATCGTAATAAGATGATTTTCGTTTCTGTTCTCCTGTTAAATCTATTAGAGTTGTGACTAATAGACTTTTGATTCAAGACGGTTATATTTTTATTGATTGGCGTCCTACCATTATGTTATGTTTCTATCAAAGAGAATATATATATATATGTATGGCATTTCGGGCAAAGTGCTTTTCCCAAGCTCACATCACAGCACTCAGCCACCGCTGATCTGATGGTAGGGATCGAGCCTGCACCATTAATAAAAATGGAGCTATCCGTTCGTGTATCTGTCTAAATGGTAGGGATTGAACCAGCACCATTTATAGAAATGGAGCTACCCGTTCGTATGTCTGTCTAAATGGTAGGGATCAAACCTTCACCATTTATAGAAATGGAGTTATTGTATGTCTGTCTAAATAAAGTTCATATATGCTTGAATAATTCTGGATTTGTATATTTTTTCGTTCATAGTTTTTCTTTCGGAACTTGTACGAAGAACAGAGAAAAGGGTGATAAAAGAAAAACTCTTACTTGATATCAAGATTTCCATTGTAACGATGTTTATAGGTCTTAATGTGATAATTGCATATGAGTGTATTGATTACAAGACATAGGCTTTATTTGTCTCTTAATTCGACGAGGATGGATTCATCAAAAACGACATTAACACAATCAATGTTTAAATTTCAACATCATATAAATTAAAACTATACGTTAGATTATTTCCATAATAAGTTGACACTGACTTAATCCATTTTGCTCAAAACGTTTTCAGCCTTATACATTGATGGATCGGTATTTTTTGTTCATTTAAGTCACCTCTCCAGAATGATTTGGTGCTCGAGTTTTTTGAGTATTTCACTACTGTTTTACACAAGGTTAGGAAGTTTGGGTTCCTTACTACCATTATTGCATTATAGCTTGATTGCTAATTCACATAACACTTTAACAGTTCATGTTGGATGTCATTCTGTCAAACCAGAGATGATATGCAAATGTTGGTACTCTTGAAAGCATTGCGATAATTTCCATCCATGTGTCTATCTTGATTTACGATCCTTTCCATTCATTCATTATCTACCATAAATTGCTGAGGACAAAATGGTTATTAAATCGAAATGCTATGCCCAAGAACGATCTGTGATAGAGATAAAGCACTCACCGAAGGGTATGAATTGTCAATTAAATCATATTCTATCTAACTGTAAAATCCACGGATGAACTGGAAACGGACATTGGCTAGGATTACGAGATTTCCGTATTCCCGAGCGAGAAAATTAGAATAATATAAATCTATTGAGACTTGCTATTCTAGCATTTACCTCTTTTCGACATTTGCATATCGCAGTTATTGGCAAGTAAAGTACTTTTGCTTGCAATCGCATAGAATTTCATAAATATATGGATGTAATTGACTTGACTTGTGTGAGCTACGAATGGGCGTGTCGAACCTCTAAATGCCTTTGCAATTTTTTTATGGCAGATGTTGAGGTATAAGCTTTATATTTCAGATCCAAAAATTATTTAAGGAAACCTGCGAGCCTTCATAATTTTATATATATATAGAGAGAGAGAGAGAAAAAAAATACACCAGTCTAGACAGAACGGAAAGTGCTAACCATGGATTCTATAAGAGAACACTTGATAATAGTAGGCAGAATCAATATTTAATACAAATAATACTATCGTACTGAATATATATATATATATATATATATATATATATATATAGTAGTATATATATATATATATATATATATATATATAGAAAGAAAGCAGTTGTTATATATATATATATATATATATATATATATATATATATATATAATTTATTTATGAGTCAATACACCTCAGGTAGATATGTTTCCAGTTCAGAAGTATGCGTCTTCTCTCTGTCTGTCTCTCTGTCTCTGTCTGTCTGTCTCTCTCTCCCCATTACTGACGTTCTGCAATGAGCTTCCACCACACAAATCTTCTCAACAAACTGAAGTTTACTAAATATGAGTTATCAGGAAAGATCCACACGAGTGATCGTAGATAAAAATCTACCACTCTAAACACCACGGGATATATAGACTTCAAATAAATTCCCCCTGCGTAAGAAAACGAAATAAAATGTCAGTATACTATTCCTTTCTTCTGATGTCTTATCAGTTATAGTGCGTGTTGTGGCAGAGTGTAATTAAAAAGCCCAAACTGAGTCTCAAAAAATTTAGATTTTAGGTGCAGTGATATAAAATCCGATACAACATTACCAACCAATGGGTAAAATATTTTGGCAATAAAGGGATTGGTACGTAATTAACCATATTTTAGTAGTGTTGTGAAGCATTGGTAGAAGCAGTTAGAAAAGATAAAAACAATGTTTATATATTTTTCTTAACTCAGACGTAATTCTTTATTTATTAGCTTTGCTTACCACTTATTTAGACAGAGATGTAATGTTTATCAGTTACCTTACATGACCTGAAGTAAAAGTTCACGCCAATATTCCTTTTAAACCACGTAAACAGTCCATTCAACGTAAGTGGGACTTTTAGTCAGTGTTTCCGATTTGCAAGACTAGCAAATTATCAGCAAATATTTCCCCAGAAATCTTTTGAGTTCAAAATATATGATATGTTCAGGGTTATACTGCTTCAAAACATTCGCACAAATTAACGAAATCATTTCTGTAAGTAGAATTTTAAAATTCAGAACCATTGATTAATCAGTTTTAGGTAAGAAAAAAAAAACAGGCGGCTGTTTTGACTTGAAAACGTGCATCACCTAAGTTTGTTAATTTAGGATTCCTCAGACTGCTAGTGATTAAATGTTTTAGGAGGGAAAATGCCCCAAACAAACATAAAAAACATTGCAACTTTCACACAAGAGATAAGTTTTAGCTTAAAGGCAGATAATAACGTATATCAGATACGCCTTCTCGCCAATTTGTAGAAAATCATATAACTGCACTGCTTTCGGATTAGGATTCGATACTATTAGTAGAAAAATGTATTTTTTGGGTGGAACAAGAACTAGAATGTGTTGAGAAGTTTATGTACAAGAAAGGTACAATTCAAATAAAATTATGGGAGGAAGAGAAAACACCGTAATAAGAGTAAGAAAATGAATGGCGTTCTTTCAAACTGTAAGGAAGACATTGAAATAGCTGCATGTCGTTATTTGATTTTAATACTTAAATGACAGCGATGCGAACAAATTAAATACTTTCCGATCCCAATGACCAAGTAAAATCATTAAACGAAGTTAACCAATCAAATTTTCAGATGAGGACATAAGCTAACCGGTAAATGTAAAGAGAGACAGTCGTTAAGCAGGATGACGATGACGATGACAATATTGAGGATGTAGAAGAAAGTCAGTAGTATATGGGGCCACCCTAGGGACATGAGTGTTAAATTTGGTCATAACCACTCTGGGGACAATGGACTTTAAACATTGTGGGCCACTCTAGGGACAAGGGGACTTTAACATGGAATATTGGACCTGTATAGGGACACTGGACACAGGCAACAATGTTGCAATTGGATGACCTCAATCAGGCGGAACAGTGTGGCAAGGAGGACTGCCTTGAATACGCGCTACTCTAGGGACAAATAGAGACATAGACACAGAGACAGAGACATAGGACACAAACATAGATTGATGAACATCAATCTATCACACAATAAATCGACAAAAAATTTGTAGGCAAGAGAGAATAGTTATATTTTCGATGCAACGGAGTGGCCCTGAAAAGGGCCTTTCGGTTTCTTCTTTGTCTTATAAATTCTGTCCTCTCGTCTTCTCCTCCACCAGTCTCTTATTTTCTTTACTACATTTTTCTTTTTCTTCTCATTTTCTTCTCCTCTTCTTCTTCCTTTACCTCTATCTCCTCTTTTTTTTCTCTTTTCGTTTTCCTCTTCTTTCATTTTTTTTCTCCATAATCTCATTCTCTCTTTATCCTCTATGTCTTCCTTTTCTTCCGTTTCCTTTTTAATCATCTCCCTTAATTTATCCTTCCCTTTCTTCAAATTATTTATCGCCATCCTCAATCGGTGGGGATTATACGCGCCATGCTCCATCCTGACTAGCATTTCCTCTACCATAACTAGGGTACCCACCACCTCTTTCAATTTTATCAACTTGTCCAAATGGTTGATGGCCAATTTTTATTCAGCGTTGAATGGTGCGAATGACGAACGCTCCATTTTATATGTCTCAAGCACGGATGTGAAGGAAAACATCTCCTCTTACCAACTACCCATATCATCTACCAAATAATTCATAATGATGAGAGTGCTAACCTAACATAAATTTTTATATTAAACAATACACTAATACTAACAAAACCACTAAACTTTCTATCAATATATAGTTGTAAATGGAAATTTTTTCTTATATACAAAACAGTAACGGTACGGATGTGTGTCCCACAACGTTGTACTTACCACATCGGAGTACACAAAAATCAAATTTAATCCTTGGTTCAGTTCTACAGGGGTACTAAAATACTGCACAAAAGTCGAGTTGTCGTAAACGACTAGTAATTCTTTTTTCCTTTATTATTTTCTCCCTCAACTCAGCTTCCCAACCCAAAATGTCAAACAATTCAGGACAAAATATAATGGACACCACTTTGCTCTCCTGAAATTGCATCAGTAGGCGACGACCTACTTTATGGTACTTGATATTGACACTTTTTTGGCAACATCCAAGGGTTTACCAAACACTGCATTGCACCTGGAAGCAATCGTGTTCACCAGGTGTTGACCGTTAAAATAATAGCCTGCAGGAATTACCAACTCATAGTGGTCGTTTTAGTCCTTGTGTCCTCTGTTTTCGGAGTGGCAATTGCAATTGGACTTTGATTCAAGAATTTTTGTATTTTGTCGCCATGAACTTCGACCTTAAAAAAATTTTGATTTGGAAGGATATTTAGGACTTGTGTAGGATGAATCATTTCCACCAAAGCCACTTCCCAATTGGATGGACTGAGGTAATTTGGCCGTATAACAGCATAATGTGTTGTGGGGAAACACATCCATGAACTGTCATTGGTTAACGTTAAGTAAAATTGGTTATTCATAATTCCAGAGTTCTGTTGTCCGAGGGGTCGCTGGATTTCAGAGGAGTTTCCAAAAGAGGATTGTTTTTGTTTGCATGGTGACTGTTGGGAGGGTGACTGACGATGGGCACAAGACTCCCATTGCTACCGTTAGAGTATTTCAGGGAAAGATTGGGGAGAAGGTAGTCGATGCAACTCTTCAGTAAAATGGTCCACAATTGTTGCAAACTCAAATTGGCAATGGCAGCACCGATGACACAATACACTACAAAGATTTGGCAGAAAAAGACGATTTGCGTTTTAGGTACACGTTATTCACACCACACCCATAAGGGTTGCTTTTGTAGGTCTTGCAGAGAAGAACTTGGGAAGGAGTGGTTACTGCTGTAGTGGTGGTTGAGACTATGTTGAAGGGCATGATGGTCACTTCTTTTTATAGTCGATGACTTGCGAAGCGTCGATCCAAGAGCCAAAACTGGGAGAATATCCTTTCCAACGTACTTTGACTTGTTTGACACGTCGTGACGGCCACGCACTTGTCCAGTGACACGAAACAATTCGGTGGTCCAGTTGGGTAAGTAACCTTTGTCGAAAGTGCGTTTGATTTTGCCAATGCGCACCAATCTCCCGCCGTCAACACAACACGTTTCTTGGGGACAGCCACCGTCGATGACGTACCAAACAAACTCTCAAGGACGGTCACTTCGTTGTCGGGAGTCACATCTTGTGTGGGGGGCGGGCGCATCCAATGCTCCGATGGCAAGATTGGCTATAGGCTTCGACAAGCTGCAGTAAGACGTTGATGTACTTGAGAGTGTTTGATGAGTAAAATATTTCCACATGCGTTCTTTCAAGGTGCCTTGAAAACATTCCACGATACTGGCTTTGGTTTCGGGATTCTGGGTGGTGAAAAAATGAATGTCTGGTTTCTTTACTTCATTTTGGAAAGCTTGGTTAAGAAATTCGATGCCTTTGTCGGTTTGCATCGAAGAGGGTGACGACCGCTTTGTTTCAACACCAGTTTGAGGGTTCGCACTAACTCACTGCTCGATTTGGAAGTCAATGGCATGACCCAGGCAAATTTGGAAAAGACGTCGATGACACAAAACAAATATTTGTAGCCACAATTGTAGGTGGCCAAATGAGAGACATCGGCTAAATCGGTTTGCCCCTTCTCTTTGTGTAAGGTGTACGTGGCTTGTTCTTGTAACCATCTTTGCACTTGAGGTAAACGGACACTTTTGAGTTGGGTTTTGGGAGCACGATACAATTTCTCAACTCCTCCGTAGCATGCAGGAATGGATGGATTGTAGTAAATGCTGGCTAACACATTCTCGATCAGAAATTTTTTTTTTAATAACTCACCCACTCTTTGCTGATATAACTCTGGATGGGGTGAGGTGGTGGTTTGGAAACGGCTTTACGTGTCCGATGTGCCACTGGAGTAGAAGTCGAGGGTAGTGGTGGTGGTGGTTGTAATGGGATGGCTTTTGTCTTCCTTTCTTTTTTCACCTCTGGTTTCCCTTCTTTCCTTTTGACTTCTGTCGAAGGAGGAGTGGACATCATCTTTTTAACCCAAGCTTTAAGTTCTTCTCGTTGGTGTGTGGGGGAAGGGGTCAACAAGGACTCTGAAATCTTACTAGGGATGGGAGCTGCTGACAGTGTTTGAAAGACTTCTCGTGCTTCTTCTTCCTCAGGCATCCGTGGAGCTGCGTCTGTCTTGGTCGCTGGTGGGAGGGGTGGTGGTGGTGGTGATAGATTTTTCATCAGGGTCTTAAAATCTTTCAGAGTCGGTCGAGCTGTATCGTCTAAAGCTTTCTGGTGAAAGAGTTGAAGTCGTTGCAACACTTGACCGTACCGTTGCAATTTTTCCGTTTTTCAACGATTGTAACTCGAGTGGTAACTGGAACATCTCGGTCAAATGAGGATTAGGAGGTAACTGCGGGGTCCGTTGTTCTTGCCAACGATGAAATTCCATCCAACCATTTGTAAGGGACTAAAGCCAGTTTTCGTCCTTCCATCAGTTTCCAAACGCCACGTCTGAGATCTTTTGACTCCAGAGACATTCTTTTATCTTCTTGATCCTTTTTATCTTTGAGCCATTTGTGAAGCAGTAGCTCCAACTAGTCCTGTAATCAGGGGTGCCAATGTAGCTTTGAGTATGGGTGCTAACAGCAGGTGCACAAATCCTCAGAGTTGTACCGACATCTTTTGCTTTTGACGGATGGGTATTTTCTTTTGGACCATTTGGCGAAGAACATATCGATGCTTGGCTAAGCATTCTTTCTGATGTTGAGACAATGATATCGTTCCTTTCAAGACATTCAGACAACATTCGCATACGATATCGATAACGTGTTTGGAGCCGGTTTGAATAATTTGTTTTCGCATGTGTGGTGGGGCTTTGGACAGGACGGACAACACGTCCCAATATTTGGTTAAACGAGGAGGCAGTCTTTTCTTTTCTTTCCTTTGGGGGTAGATGAGGGATGCTTTCTGGGGGTGGTGGTGGTGACATCTTTGTTTGTTTGATCCGGGACACACAAAAAATACACTGACGTCGATCACTTGGCATGCGCCCTTTTATCGTATTTTTGGGAGTAGGTCAAACAGTGTGTGTAACCACTCTTTTGACAATCTCTTGGACTATCGCTTCGTCAAAAATGTGACGACATTTTTCCTATATCGCCAAATAATCCTCTCCTTTGGTTGCTCCTATTTTTCTTTAGACGAGTGTGTCTTTTTGGGGGTAGACGTTGATGCTTGGCTAAGCGTGTTTTAGGATGCCGGGTCGAACGACGAGACTGTCCTTTTCTTTTTCCTTTTCCTTTTTGGACAGGAGAACGACGATGGTGGTGGTGTGCACCTCTTTTAGGGGACATCTTTTGGAGTTCAGGAGCACAAAAACACTGATCCTCCTCGTTTGCCACAGGTCTTTTTTATAGTGGAATGCGTCGCCACGTATCAATTTGATGACAGGCATCACGCGTCGTGGAGAGGTTTACAACGGACTAAATCGGGACAGTTCTTGCTTGGATAAATCCAGTAAACTCTGTAACATGCCCGATCTCTCTTGGACTTTGATTTTGGGGGCAGGTACTTTGTGAGCAGCTACCACTGCAGCTAAAGAGGAGGAGGAGGAGGGTGTCACCACTGGAGGACAAGTTCTTGGAGACACGGGTTTCCATTGTTTCATCAAATTGGGAAAAAAGGGTGTCAAATTGGGCTTAGCTATCATTACAGCAACCGAGAAGTGGAAGAACCTGAAGCTAGTGGAGACGCGGTCACCGTCGCTGCAGGTCGCGGTTTGGGATGTAAGGTTGCACCCTGGCCGAAATGCTTCTCTTGCGGGTAAAATCTGTTTTCTGGGGATCTTTTCTAGGGACTTTTCTTGTCCTGAGGCTGTGACCTGGTCTTGACACCACTGCTCTTTTTCTTCTGGGTCCTCTGCAGCCGGGGAGTGGCTTTTTTCTTGGGGAGGACTTTGGGGGCATTGAGATACCATTTTAAGAGAAGCGAATGGTGACACCTCCTAGAGAACCGCTACCTCCAGGTTTTAAAGTGATTTGCTTTTTGGTTTGAGTGTCGATGCGACGATCTGCCAGTTGGGGCAAGGCTACTTTGTTTCTGTCAAAAATCGTTTGGTTTGATGTGGAAAGTGAATGATGCCTTGGAATAATTGACGTGCTGATTGGCTTCGGTATTGAAAAAGTGCGGAAAATAGCCTTTGGCCATTTCTGTCATTCCAAACGTTTTAGACATTCGGCTCAGAGGTATGACCAAAAGTAACTCATCGAATCTTTAAGCTGCACTTATCCCACTTGCATGAAAATGATTTTGGCTCCGTTTAAGGTGAATTTAGGACGTTCGGTGCTTTGTTCCGTATAGTATTTCAGAAGAAATTGCACATCGTATCCCGAGAAATTGTGAGCCATCACCGTGGCATAGCGATGACAACCTCCGTAACGTTCGATGTCATCTTGACTCCACGTCTCGTCGATAGGGTCTAAGATCCATTGGGCGAAATCGGCCAGCGTGTTAGGTCCTCGAAATATTTATTCACGTCCTCCAGGAATCTTGCTGCAGTGAGGGCAATGACTAAAGATAGGCTCTTGAATGCACTTCTCGCTCGCTCGGTGAGCCACGCAGAAATTATAAATGTGAATGCCGTTCTCTTGCATGTATTGGAGATCGAAAAAGATGAAATTGCTTTTCGTCTTCTGGTCATCTTCCTCTTCCTCCTGTTGGGGTTGGTATTTTTGAATGTAGCATTAGTGTTCCAAGCCCACGATTTGGCGACAAATGGGACATCGTTTCTTTCCTTGACATACGTGTGCCTTGGCACTATTTTCACGCATGACTTGTCCATAAGTAGGGCACAATTTCACCAGTTGACAGCACTTTTCCGCTGTAAACCTTGCGTCTTCAGATGTTGTTGGTAACAGGTAGGGCTAACAAAAGTGCACTGACAACCAGGACAATGCACTCGTTCTTGTCCTTCGTCAAGAGAGGGATTAGAGATCAAACATCCTGGACATTTTGATCCACAATGCTTGTGTTGCTCTCGATTGTTATAGCCATAGTCACTTTCTCACAATAATATCTATATCCCAGGAATCCAGTGATACTGGTAATGGCATCAAAATGTTCATCGTGATGATAGACGTGAATGTATTTTCAGTCTTTGAAATTTTTGCCTCGAAACAACAGAGGTCCGCGCACTTCTTGAAGGTGTACTTTCAAGGTGTAGCGTGGAGCTAAGACGTCTTGCAATTTTTGCATTTCAAGAATGCCACAGGGTGTGTTATTGGACAGGCCGGCCTGTTGTAACAGGAGTTCTGCTTCTCTTTGCTGTTTGGCTCGGTTCGATTTTCGAATGTTGTCCCAAGCTCTATTCCATTCTGCCGTGTCGTTCTTATCGGCATACGTTCGTCCCACCACGATGGCTCGGGCTAAACTCATCTTGTCTTGAGGGTTTTTAATTTGGACGAGACTCGTTTTGGTGCGATGAAGGGCGTCCACCAATAACACCTTTTTGCGTCCGGTCCCTTTGCGAAGAGAAAGGTGGGTCATGTACAGTGTCGCTTTTCCATCGGTGATGTGAAACATGTCGTTGGATTGTTGCACGTGTTGAATCTTGTCGATGACTTTAGAAGGTGTCAATTCTGATGGCCTGCTAAACTCGATCCAAACAGGCGACTTCAAACTGTCGCGATAAATGAAAAGTATAAAGCGATCGTCTTCTTTATATTTACATTGTCGTTTCAGTGTGGTTAACAAAGAATCCCACACATCGGTTATGAACTCTTCTGCTCTGTTCTGCTCTCTCTCCAGCGGTACGTGGGACATGAAAACTTTAAACTTCACCGTGTACGTATAGGCCGTGGTTCTAAATTTTCTAGAGGAGCGTTTTACTGTCTCTCGAATGTGGTAGTAGTTTTGAGGAGTTATTGGTGGTGGACTTTGGTTTGACGAAGACTCTCTAGGTCTAGATTCTGGCTCACTCATTTCATCTTCGAAATCGCTGGCATGAATTTGAGCCAAGACTTCAGCTACTGTGCGAGGCGATAGGTCATGTTTCTGCCTCTTACTATCTTCTCCTTTCTCCACGACATGTTGCGATCGTTTCATCTTAAGTGCAAAAAGTCAAATAACTACATTTTAAACACCATGGTCCCATTTATATCAATGTAAGGTCAATGTCTTCCATATATAAGGGGTCAGTGTCTTCCCTCCAAGTATTCATTTCACTCTCAATCCGACCAGAAAGGTGGAAGAGCCAGCACAGATGGAACGTCTGATCAGACCTTTGCAAGGTGTCATGCAAAGGTTTTCTTCAGAGAAGCCGGCGGACTACTCCCCCTCCTTTCGAGATAAAAGTCAAGATACTTGCTATATCTGTCAGAAGAAAAGGCATTGGTCTTCAGAATATCCACAACGTCAAAAAAGCAAAACAAGCGTCAAAAGAGGCAAAAGTCAAGATAAATGTTATCAATATAAAGAGAGAGGACATTGGTCTTCAGACTGCCCTAAGAAACAACAGGAGCAGAAGGAAGAGAGGGGATCCGAACAGTAGAAAGAGGTAACCTCCAAAAAAGAAGAACCCAGACACGTTCAGAAAGAGAAGAAAAGAAGACGAGAAGAAAGTGAGGAAGAAGAAGAGGAAAAACCTCTGACAGTGAAGAAATTCAAAAAACGAGAGAGTGAAAAAAGACAAAGAAGATAAATGAACTTTAAAAGTGATGTGTTGTGAATTGAATTGTACATTTGTACCAGAGAATATACCAGAAAGAAAAACGTAAGTGTCTCTTGGTTTTGATTTTTTGGAATAAGGACCTACACTCACGCACTCACACACATCCATCATGGGAAAAAAGGGATTTTGAGTTTTAATTGATATTTGCAAATGAATACTATCTCTTCTTTCTGTCTCTGTTTAAAATCCTCGACGTACGGTAAGGAAGGAGAAGGTGGCGAAGGTGCTGGTACCGGAACAAATTCTTGTGAAGAAGAGAGAAAATCCACTAAATCCCAATTAAAATCGTTCTCTTGTGGAAGTAGGACCATGTTTGCCTTGGTAGCAGCTGCTGTGCCATCACTTCTCGTCTCCACGGCCGGTGCACTTCAATTCATCGTCTTCTCAGTTTCTGTCACGTTCTAGCTCTGTCGCATTGATTTACTGCGCACCTATATAGGGAATGTGACGTCACAGGTAGCTCTCGTCTGATTGGAAGACACACTCCACGCTGTGACTGAATTTTGTAACGCGTGTTAGGATTGGTGAAAGAACTCAATCCGTTTCGATCCGCTCTTCCACTATAAATAACCGCGGTTCACTTCATTCCCTTCACCTGTTTTCGTCACAAGATGTGGACTAACGTAGAATCGTCTACCCTCCTATCGTCGATGCTGTTTAACCCGGACAATCTATCCCATGTATGTCAAATCATCATGGGCAATTACCAAGATGTCTGATACAGCCCTTTGGAAACGAAGAAGCTCTGGAGAGGCAAGGCTGTCTGAAGAGAGTCTTAATCTACGGTCCAGAGGTGAGACGAGGTTTGAGGAAGAGAAGAAGATCCGTGCGATGCCCTCTATGTTAGCTAAATGGTGTTAACAAAAACCAAAGGCCCTTTTCAGGGCCACTCCATTGCCTCGAAAAGATAACTATTCTCTGTTGCCTAAAAATTTTTTGTCGATTTATTGTGTGATGGATTGATGTTCATCAATCTATGTTTGTGTCCTATTTCTCTGTCTCTATGTCCACGTCTCTATTTGTCCCTAGAGTAGCGCGTATTCAAGTCAGAAAAGAGTTGTACGAGCAAAACTAACAGAGACACATTTTAAAATGAGAGAAATGGATTGGGTGGACCTCGAGGGATAAAGCAAGAACTATTTTCATGCACATAGTCAAATGGAACAATCAACGCTTGCTGAATACATTTCTAAGTTTGTAATTTAGGAGTTTTCTAATTATTATGGTTCATGACTTCTCTTCAACAATATAAATTTCTTTGATATTAATTTTCACGATTATTGACACCATTGTAAAAGTAGCGAACATTAACCCAGACAGAAATTTCCAAACGTATGATATTCGATATTTAAATAACATAATAACTAAAATAAAGTTGAAGTTAAAATTACGTATTTATTGTGAACTATTCAGAATATAAATATTTGTTTTATTTAGCATCATCATAAAATGAAAAAAAGAATATGTTTACCGAGATGATGGAGAAAGACCACTGGTCAGATGAACATCGTAAACTTTATGCAATCTAGTGGTAGTAATAGTAGTAGTAGCAGTAGTAGTCATAGTAGCAGTAGTAGTAGTAGTAGTAGTAGTATGCGTGCAATATTACTACATAATTATGAGATTGGGACTGCTTTGTGGTCAGGTCAGGCTCCGCCTGCTGCGGTAGGTAACAGTGGACGGTTCTCCCTGTAACTGTTTAGGGGGCAGGGGCCAGTTTTTATGCACAAATTTAATGCCCCAATCACCGGTCTAGTATAATAAATCATAAAATAATACACAAGTGAGGTCAAATAGGTCCAAATTTTGGATACCTATATTAAAACAAATTATAAGAATATTATCCACTTGACTAGAGAAGTCAATGTTATATCATAGCAAGAGAAGTTTATGCACCCCAACCCCAAATTTATACCTGCAATTTTTACGTCCGAAGGTCTTTTGTGACACCATGTGGTGCTCACAGTGCAAACACAAGCTTTTTCCTAGATGATAATTCTGCAAAACAGTGTGTACTAAACAGACTGATGCAATTGAAAATAGTTGTCATCCAAGCCGTTTTTGAGATATTCTACTTGCCCTGAACCCACATGTTTACTGCTACGGGAGGCTAGCTCTTCTTCCTAGCCGACTATTGGTATTTCACTATCTACATACTTCAGAGTAACTATGGAAGGTGTACATGACTGACATCAATTTCAAGAACAACACAAGCCCGAAACACCTAGTTCGCAAGTATATCCATAGCTTTAATTAGTGAATAATAATAACTGAAAAAGTCACACCATAGCTTTAAGTTAAGAAATTTGCTAGCCCCTACCTTGCGCCTTGCGCCCTCTGGAAAGGGTCACTTTTCACGGGACCGGAGCAGAAGTGGAACTCTGCAGTTCCCTTAGCGACTGAACATCCTCACTTAGATTCCACTGCTCACTGATGGGGATTCTACCTTGGTGGTCGAAAATCTAACAAGAACACAAATTTGTCGTCACTCGTTATCAGTGGCTGGAATGTGGGCACACTAATGGGCAGTACATCAGCAGTTAGACCAGAGAGAACTGTTCTAGTTGACAGAGAAATTACCATATCCAACATCCAGATAGCTGCTCTGAGTGAAGGACAACCCAACGAACTAATAGTCACCATGACCAACCGAGAATAAGGATAAGCTTTATGAAGACCTAGAATCTCTCCTCGCAGAAGTGCCTACAAGGTCATCATACTCGATGACTTCAATGCTAATGTTGGCTTGGGTCACCAGGCATTATCGGTAAAAATATCTTCTGCAAATGCAACAACAACGGACTCCTTCTTTGAGGAAATGCCCTCAGCACGACCTCCTAATCACCGAAATAGTCTTCCGCCTGTCAAACCGCAACAAGACGTCTTGGATGCAATAGCGCTCCAAGCACTTACATTTCAAAGACTATGTCATCGTCAGAAGAGACAAGCAGGATGTAGGTGATACGAATGTGATGAGAAGTTAAAATGATGGACTCACCACACGTGTGGCTTCAGGAAAGGACGAGGTAGCACAGACATGGTGTTTGCAGCTCGTCAACTCTAGAAGAAATGCTTAGAACAGGCCACCAACCTGTACATAACATTCGTCGACTTGACAAAAGCGTCAGACACATTCAGTCTTGGCAGCCTCCGGAAGATCATAGCAAAATCTGATACATGAAAATTTCAGTTGCTTTTACAGAACTCTGTGTCGGCATGAAAAACTGGAATACGACTATTGGAAATTGGCTGAAGGCTGATCCTGCGTACTCAGTGGATGATAAAAATATTTCATTTTCATATGATTGTATTTTATGATTCACTTTATAGGCAAATTGCGTCATATACATGTGGATGTTTCTTTAGTACGTACTGGTAGTATATGCATATCCTATTTGTGGTATTTATGAATAACAAAATATACAGTACAGTTACGTTTTCAGTTCATTGAGTGACTTATGAAGGAATTCTAAATTGTATGGTCATAACCAGGTTTGCCTGTGTACCTTTTTGCCGCGCTCAGTATTCAACGGTTATTTGAATTAGAAACCCGATCCTTTGCTTTGCAGCCTAGCTGTTAAGTGGGATCATGGTGGATCAGTTATGACTCACTAAATTGGGAGGGATCTGTGCCCACAAAGGGATGGCATGTTGCGATCAAAGTGGACTTCATCACTGAATTGAAAAATTGCTAAATTAATATTTCAAAATATTGTCAAAAATTTCATTTTAGACCAGATCAGAAGTGAGTACACTAAACTACATCAACATTTTGTTATTGCTAACATAAAAATAAAAACTAATTAAAACTAAACATATACTTTTATCAAAAGGATAAAAAAAAAATCGCTAATGAAATATGTTTTAATTTTTATTAAGCAAGGTATTGTGTATAACGTATTGAAACTATATATTACGCATTATTAGAATATGTTAGGGACGATGGATTTATTCTGATTGCATGTTGTAAACGTCCAAGCCTGTGATGTACGTCTCGTATATTTTACACATGTATCAGCTTACAGTAACAGATATCGTGACGCATTGCTATTGCGTCAATTTGATTGTAAGGCTCTTGTCCGGGCAGCGGATTATCATTTTCATCTAGTTGTTTATCTAGCGGATAATATGGTCCAGTGTATTTTTGGCCTGGTAATGTCCAACATCCTTTTGGTTTTGGTAACTTGCCAATTACTTTATGTATATCTATACCTGTTCCAATTATTTCTCTGTTGTTGCATTTCTGACAGTACGTAACAATTTTATTTTGCTCCAGACAGAGATCTCTATCACAATCGCACTCGCATATCATTATTTATTTAATCATCTACTAAAATAACCTTGTCGCACATTCCAGCTCCGGATAATTTCTTTAAAAACATACTATTTCTTTTTCCACAGATTGCACAAATACATTTTAGCATTATCCTGTTGTTCTTTGTTTTTTCTGTTGTTTCATCTTTATTTTATGTTTTAGTTTTGCACTTGAGACAATATGTTGACATATTCCTTAGTTTAGAAAACATTAATCGCAATCTCATCATTAACGTGAGAAGGTTGATTGTCAAACTGTAAAATAAATTTTTTAAAAAGGAAATTAGGTTAGGACATTTGTTTTATAAACATTATACAATAGTATCCACAAGCTGATGTTCCAACTGGTTGAATCTGATTAGATGAATAATTTATTATTTTATATTTTTTGTTGATATATTTTTTTACTACATCACTGGGAGGAATTCCAAATGAATCAAAATAGTTGTTATTGTAAACTGCTACCCAGTGTGTGCCAGATCCGTCGTTAAAATCTTGTATATTTATCACGCACGAACCACCAGCTGGTGCATTGTCAAGTTCATCTTTGGAATAAACTCCGTAGAAATGTTTAATTTTTTTTTAACTTATCAAGTATATCGAAGTTACTTAACGCGGGCGTGTTCCTGGTAATGTTAGTCCTCGACCTATTCCCAGCATATTGGGCAATAGACTTCCCGCGACTCCCGCCAGTAATGGTCCTGTAATTCCGCCTTTTGTTTTGTTTTTTTTTTTTGTTTTTTTTCCGCGATCGCGTCTTTTTTTATTTTTTCGTTGTTGTCTTTCTTTTTGCTGTCTTTCGTCGTGGCATTATATTAAAGTTTTAGACAAAAATTTTCTTTATACCGTCTCCAGAGGCAGCCTTTTTTGTTGCGCCAGATACTGCGCCAGATGCTGCTGCTAATCCTAATGTACCAAGTACGGGCCAAATTTTAGGTATTAACGCTTTGGCTATTGTGGCTATTGCCGGACCAAGAAAACCGCCTCTCACCGTGTTTACTTGTGACGCTCTTAGATTTAAAACAAACGGTTTACCGCGATCGCATTTATTTATATGTGCTTTAGTTAGCATTAATTTTGTTAAAATACCGCCCGTTGTTGATGAATTAATTTTTAGTGATACCGGCCTATGCTAAGTAACAGCAGCCGCTAATTTTTTAACTTGACCTTCAGTTAAATATATTTCTTTTTCAAGGTATTTTGTCATATATCAAGAGAGTTATATTAAACTTGGACTATCATTTTACCTCCGACAGAACCAATTGTTATAAATCTGTCGCTGATCACAACAACATAAACAAGACCTAAATCTTGTCTTTGTATTGTCAAACTCTCGAAGTGGCCCTGGCCTCTCTACCTCTGAAGAGACTTGACATATATAGATATAGATATAGTCGGTCAGATGGTGAATAAAAATTACATTGTATACATATTATTCGTTGGCGTGGTGAATAAACATTACGTTGTATTAGAGTTTTTTACAATAGAATATGTGCCTTTTTCATAGATTAGGTTTCTTACGTTAATAAGGGCATGTGCTACAGTCGCACAGTAAACCAAGCATTCATGAAATCAAACGTATAGTCTTGCACATTTTATTTCAAACACCGTAATTGGCGCCAGGCCCAATAGGCCTCAACCCCTAAGGGGTCTAGAAAGGAAGTTTTTTAAACAAACAATTTGAAAATAATAAACATACTTCGTTGTGTACTTAGTTGTCGTTTAAATTTTTATATAATGAATTATATCGGCTTCTTTTGGCATTCGATTTATTTCCACGTTTTAATAAAGCCAGCTTAAACCATGGCCTAGGGCAACAAACGCTCGAAGTGGCCTTGGCCTCTTTACCTCTGAAGGGACCTGACTGGCTCAGAGCTGCATGCCAAATTGCAATATTGCCTAATATCACAGGAAATATAGTTTTCGGCAAAATGAACAGCATTCAAGCCCATCGTCAAAATATGTTCTCTATTTACACGCGTGACATGAAAATTTTCGAAGACATTATTTTATAAATAAGAACGTCTATCAATCATTGCATTGTGTTGTGTGTTCACATCTTCAGCTGAGAACATGAAAGAAAATGTTCATGTCAATATTTTTTTCTGCTTTTTAAAGCTTAAACTGTGTTGCATTTCTTTAATTCGTATGCATAATTATGTAATTTAATTGTACGGCGTTGTGCATCTCATTGTTAGTCGATGATTTTTTTCTATAACAGATAACCACGAGACTTTATCCTACGAATGGGAACAATCGTGGAACAGGACTGAATATTATTCGTCCTATTTGATTTCGCAAAGAATGTTTAAAATCCAATGTTTCTGAAACACTCCCGTGGAGAAAACTCTATGCTGCGAAAGATTACAGTGGAATAAAAATGAACGGTAGTGTTAAACAGCTGATCTGATGCATACATAGTATTACACCCTCATAGCACAGAACACAATCTCTCTTGAAGGTGAGAAATTTGCATTATCTGATATATTTTAAATCATATGAAAACAAAGGTACTTTATTCAAACTAAACCGTGTATTACCAGTTCACACGATGGCACATATGTATGAATTCGACATTACTTTCAGAGAATGCCGTGATTGTGTAATAGATGACAGACCACTGGGAATCTGATTTCCTCTGGTTTAAAGAGGAATGGACGTGAACATGACTAACACCCAATGGTACTAAGTGAAGAATGTCGACATGACCAACGCTCAATGTACTTAGTGATGAATGTCGACAAGACTAACACACAGTATACTAAGTGATGATAGTCAACATGACTAACACACAAAGTAATAAGTGATGAATGTCGTCAACATGACTAACATAAATGTTACTGAGTGATGAACGCCAACATGACTATACCCAATGTACTAAGTGATAAACGCCAACTTAACGAGCACAACTTCCG